>LPNX010066752.1:635504-689207 GCA_001517045.1 Pseudotsuga menziesii
TCCTCCATTTGCATACCAAACGAGTGGACCAACGCAAACATATTCATTATAGTTGGGAAAAAAATAACATACCAACCTTAGAAGAACCTTGTTTTTTGGATCTATATTTAGTTTCCATAAATAAAAGTTATGTTTTCCGGAAGGTAATCTGGATGTCCACATTTCATATTCTTACGCCATATTCCAAAAAGTTGTGTAAGTACCTCTAATATTGATTTTTGACATTCAGATTTCTGTTTTTCTAGAAGTCCATTGCAACGAATGTGTCATAAGTAACCAACATAAGCGGCCAACATTAGCTTAATTTTTATTATATTTATATTATATTAAAAAAAATATAATACATTTTTTTTAATATAGTGAACATTGACCATGCTATAAAACTTCAAAGTGAAATAGAACTCTACAATTTAAAATTGATCCCCATTCAACTTAATATATTTATAGATTAATATATTTACACATATTTCAAATAAAGGTACATATATATGTATATCTCCATAAATACGTCAGGACTTCGTATCCAGTTACTTTCACCAAGTTTATGAATAAAAGTTATATCATTAAAACATTTTTATGTAAATGTAAATTGATTTATAATATGTGTCAAAAGACAACTTACAATAGCATTAAAAGGCACACTAGTAAGGCACGCATTAACAGTTATTCAAAACAAACTTAACCTTGTACAATGAAGGTGAGCAATTGATTAAGTCGTACCCTCCTTTGGAAACAAATGCATTAAATAAAAAATGGTATGACTTGATTAATGAAATGGGGACGCTGCAATGCTTATGTCCATCCGACTACGGAATACATTTTACACATGATAAAGGGAACCTTAGAGTTTGCATTTATCGTAATATATTGTCTCATATATACAATTGCGTGGAGCACTAATACCAAAAGAGTGGCTGAATGATGTGGAATCAATCACTTAAAGCAGTCACCAACACTTTGAAGAAGTAGAGCCTACAGTGCGTTGCTACATTCATCTCCTCTTCACAAACGCTTAGCAATCAAGCTACCGCAAATTTATGAAATATATAGCTCCAACATATCAAATCTCTGTATACAGCTACAACATATCAAATCTCAAGCTGTAGAAGTTAAGCGAATATTGGGTAGGACGACAGAAGAACCAAGAACAACATTTTGCAATTGGAACTCGTCCGAAACCATTGATAAAAATAGTCTTCATATCTGCAAAAATAGAACGCAAACACACATACACAAAACAAGTAAGATTCGATCATTCGATTACATTTAATGTTTAGAAATGTAATGGACCTCATGCTGATTCTACATATACAAAGAGAGGACGATATATAAAGCATACTGAGAAATACATAGCTCCATCCTCCAGACTTGTGAATCCAAATTCATTTACTATCGTGGACTTGCCATAGGAATGGAGCAACAGTGTATCATCACCGAAGAAATCCATGAAATTTATAGGTTTTGAGGGAATTGCAGTTGGGACGTCATTGATTATTACAGTTATTAACGAGTTGGAGTTAATAATGAACCCTCTAGTAAGCCTCCTGTTCCTACACACGAAGATTAATATAAGACATGGCCGAGAGAAATATATATAGAATTATGACAATGCAGGGCTGTAAATTGTATCTGAGCAGCACTGAGCTCAGCCTCCCAGTCGACTCTGCCAAAGTTCGTATCAGTTTCAGATGTTGTCGACGATTTGAAAATCTAAACGAGTTGCATTAATTTATGAAGCTAAGTTTGTAGGTAGATAGTTATTACAGCCATTAATGGCAAGTCTGTAGATTCACGTAGAAGCAATTTTCAGATCAAGTTAGACACAAGAGACAAAAAACTCTGTGTGAAAAAGAGAGATCAAGTTATTTATATGAAATAGTTTTTGGATGAATGGATGTTTCTCTGACACAAGTCTTCCTAAATGTTTGGTTATATGTTTTTATAAGTTCTGTTGAATTGTTGATTGTGTCGGTTTTTACTTCAACTTACTCACAAGTGAAAAACATTTGTAATTTCTTAAGTCTTTTAGAGTAAGAAATATCCTTCATAAATTCCTACTAAAACCAAACCAGAGTAAGTGAGTCCAAGTAAAATAGTTGAGTAAAATCGACAAGTTGTCAAAATGGTCAAACCGACAAGTAGTCGGTTAATTTCTATCTAAGTTGTGGAACCGACAAGTTGTTGTTGAAGTCAACTGGTCGAAGTAAATTCTGTTGGTAGAACTGACAAGTAAAAGAGTCGGGTCTAAAAGGGCAACCATATTTGTATAGTTGTCAAGTCAAGTAAAAAGAAAAAGAGATCGGTGTGAAAACTTTATAACTGAGCAAAACTCAAGTTTGCCAGCTCGGTTTTTGCTAACTGGTATCACAACAAGGTTTAGGAAAGAAATATCGTCTTAAAAAGTGGAAAAGTAATTTTCTAAGGAAAATTAAAAATTAAAAATGGCTTCCACTTCTTGTTGATTGCAAACTCCAATTTTTATAGGAAAGAATTATGAATATTGGTCTCTACTAATGAATGGTTTTTTCATAGGTCAAGATGTCTCAAAGATAGTCCAGCAAGGTTATGTAGAACCAACAGACCGGGCAGCATATAAGAATCTCACACAACCTGAGAAAGATGCCATGAGGGAGCAGAGGAAGAAAGATGGAAATGTTATGTTCTACATACAACAAGCCATGCATGAAAGCATAATCCCAAAAGTAGCATCAACAATTAATGCTAAGCAGACATGGAATACATTGGAGACCGCGAATCAAGGTTTGGATAAGGTAAGGACATCCAAGCTATAGATTCTGAGAAGAGACTTTGAATCTCTATCAATAAAAGATTTAGAGACTGTAAACACATTCTACACCAGAGTTGTTGGTTTGATAAATAAACTTAAATATCATGGAGAAACCATCACAAACCAAATGGTGGTTGAAAAAATTCTCAGAAGTCTTCCCCCAATATTTGAATCCTTTGTTGTAACCTTGGGAGAACGCATAGACATGTCAGTGTTTACCATTGATGAGTTGCAAGCTTCACTCATCAATCATGAACACAAACTTAACAGAACACAAACATCATTGGAAGGTGCATTCGCAGCATAGTCATCCATAAGCCGTGGTAGAGGCAGGGGAATAATTAACTCCAGATGCAGAGGAAGAATTTCTTCAAGAGGAGGACGAGGTAGAAGTACTACAAATGTTGCTGGTAGATGAGAGAATCAAAATCCAAGTCAGCCAAGTGGTCAGAGGTTTGATAAATAAAAAATTCAATGTCATTATTATAAGAAATTTGGTCATTGTGCATATAAATGCAGGAAGAAACAATATGAACAAGGATGGAAAAGCCCAAATCAGTCAACCAACACCAGCACTCCGACAAGCACAATGTTAATGGAATCCACATCTCCAATTGAATGCAATGTTGTTCAAGAAAGTCCACATGACATATGGTACTTAGATTCAGGCTGGACCAATTGTATGACTTGTAATTTAAATTTGTTTTCCAGTCTAGATAATTCAGTTCAAACTGATGTTACACTTGGAAACAATGTCCAAGTTACTGCTTTGGCAAAGGGTATTGTCTATATCCATGATGTCTATCATGTCGAAGGTATGAAACATAATTTGTTTAGCATTGAACAACTGATACAGAAAAGCTATAGAGTCTACATAGAAGATAATCATTGTGTGATTAGAGACAAGCGTCTAAGAAACCAGTTGATAGAAAAAGTGTCAATGCCAAGCAATCGCTTGTTTCCATTAAGGATAGTTCTCGACATGAATGTGAAGACATATACAGGGGATGCATTCAAGGAAGAAAGTAAAGAAACAATTGAGACCTTGGACAAGAAAGAAAATGGCAGTGCTGATTTTCAAGTTGTATTTCAGACAGAAGTTCAGGATGAATCCTGGTTGTGGCATTTCATATTTGGACATCTGAATTTTGGTGGGATGAAGCTACTACACACAAAGAAGATGGTGAAAAGATTACCATTGATCGAAAGAGCAAAAAGGGTTTGTGAAGGATACATTTTTGGGAAGCAACATAGAGAGAATTTTCCATTCAAAAAGTCATGTAGAGCACACACACCACTTGAAATTGTGCACTCTGATGTTTGTGGTCCAATGCAGACATCATCCATTGGTGGCTGCAATTATTTTCTTACTTTTATTGATGACTATTTAAGAAAAACATGGGTATATTTTCTGAAAAATAAATATGATGCATTTAATTATTTTCAGTAGTTCAAGGCACTCGTGGAGAACTAGAGTAGACACCACATCAAAATATTAAGGACCAGCAGAGGCGATGATTATGTTTCAAATGAATTTGTAAATTTTTGCAAGACCCATGGCCTACAAAAGCAATTCATTGCACGGTATACACCTCAGCAAAACGATGTTGCCAAAAGAAAGAACAGAGCCATCATGGAGATGGCGCACAACATATTGGTAGCCAAGCATTTGCCAAATGAATATTGGGTGAAGTAGTTGCAAATGTTGTATACATTATGAACCGGTGTCCGACAAAGAGTGTGAAGAACAAAGTTCCCCAAGAAACGTGGAAGGTAGGATTCATACTATTTCTCATTTAAAACGTTTTTGTTGTGTTGCGTATGTTCATGTTCCAGATGAGCTGAGAAAGAAACTAGACAACAAGGCACATAAGTGTGTTTTTGTCGGCTATTCTGAAGACACAAAAGCATACAAGTTGTATGATCATGTCACAAGAAAAATGATAATCAGTCGAGATGTTCAATTTGTCGAGAATGAATCATGGGATAGAACTGTCGACATAAATGTCAAGAGTGTGTCGAATGTCAAAAATGATGGAATGGCGAAGGAAGTGGGTCAAGTACCACATCTAAGTCAACCGGCTGTAGCACCAATGACTCCCATGACACCACAATATGGTTCAGCAAAAGGACCATCGACACAATTGGCAGCTCAAGCTACACCGACAAGCACACCAAGAGGACAACAAACTCCATCAAGCATTTTGTCAAGGTCGACATCCACAGAACCAGTGAAGACAAGAAGTCTACGTGAGATATATGAAGGTGGTACATCAAATTCATTCTCTCTCTTTGCATTATTTTCTCCTATATATGATCCACCAACATTTGAAGAAGCTGTCAAAGGAGAAGTATGGGCACAATCCATGGCTGGTAGATGTACCAAAAGAAATAGAATGCATTGAGAAGAACCATACATTCGAGCTGGTAGATGTACCAAAAGATAAAGATGTAATAAGCGTCAAATGGATTTATAAGACAAAGCAAGATGCTAATGGAAATGTGCAGAAGCACAAAGCAAGAATGGTAGAAAGAGGGTTCACACAACAACTCGACATAGACTTCAATGAAACATTTGCACCTGTTGCACACATGGATACAGTCAGATCAGTCTTGGCCATTGTTGCACAAAACAAATGGCATGTTTATCAAATGGATGTTAAGTCAACCTTTTTGAATGGATATCAAGAAGAGGAAGTATATGTGGAACAACCACAAGGATATAAAGTTCCAGGTGAAGAGCATAAAGTGTACAGGCTAAAAAAGGCACTCTATGGTTTGAAGCAAGCTCCTAGAGCATGGTACAGTCAAATTGATTCCTATCTCACTGAAAATGGATTTCACAGAAGTTAAAGTGAACCAACTTTGTACACCAAATTTGATGAGCAAGGTAAGATGCTAATTGTCTTCTTGTATGTATATGATTTGATATTTACTGGTGACTATGGCATAGAATAATTTAAAGTAGTCATGGAAAGTGAATTTGAAATGAATGATCTAGGGATTATGAAGTTTTTCTAGGAATTGAAGTTTAGCAGTATGAAAGTGGTATATTTATATCACAGTCTAAATATGCAAGTGAAGTTTTAAAAATATTTAACATGTCTAATTGCAAGACATCCCTAACACCAGTAATAACAGGTTTAAAATTAAGCAAGGATGATGAAGGATCAACTATAGATCCTACGATGTTCAAAAGGCTTGTTGGCAGTCTTATGTATTTGACAGCGACAAGACTAGACATCATGTATGGAGTAATTCTGATCTCAAGATTCATGGAGTCACCAAAAGACTCACGTTGACAAGTAAAATAATTATGAGGTATGTAAGTGGCACAAAAGACCTTGGAATTATGTATTCAACCTCGGAAAATTTTAAACTCATTGGATAAAATGACAGTGACAATGGAGGCAACATAGATGACAGGAATACCACATTTGGGTACACATTTCATTTTGGTACAGGTGTTGTTTCACGGGCTTCAAAGAAACAACCCATAGAAGGGATGATTTTAAGGAACCATACTGATTTAAAAGTGTATAAATGTTGGCGAATCTTACCAATTCTTAAAACACCAACTATAAAATGTTTGGCGATATTTTTCAAAAAATATTTTAATTTCCAAGGATTTATATCGTTTATATAATAATTTGGCAAGTTTTAGGATGAAAAAAGTTTACCCCATCAAAATTAGGCAAAACAGGGCTTCAAAAAATGCAAAATGTTGAATCTTCTTTTGGAGAAAACCCCCTAAAAAATAGACCATGGGCTAAATTTTTCCCCTAAAATTATCCATTGCCCTTAGTAACTATGTCTTCAGTAGAAGTGGAGTATGGTACAGCTACAAGTGCGGCATATCAAGTTGTTTGGATGCAGAGAGTGTTAAAAGACTTGTCACAGAACCATGAAGACCCAACAACCATCTTCTGCAACAACAATTCAGCCATTTCATTATAAAAGAATCACGTGTTCCATAAGAGAACCAAGCACATCGACATGAGGTTTCATTTCATAAGATATTTGGTGAACAAAAAAGAAATTTGTTTAGAATTTTGCAGGTCTGAAGATCAACTTGCAGACATCTTTACAAAACCATTGGCAAATGACACATTCAAGTATCTATGTAGTTATGTTGGAATGAAAAATTCTGCACAATGAACTCTGTCATGCAGATAGCATGTTTAAGCTTTGAAATATTTTGTTGGAAATATTAATTACTTGTATATCCGTATCTGAGCTCAGTCGACTCTGTCAAAGTCCGTATCAGTTCAGATATTGTCGGTCAGTTTAACAAGAGAGAAGAGTCCATGACTCAAAAATCTAAATAAGTATAATTTAGTTTTGAAGATAATTTTTTACATAGATAGTTATTACAAACATTAATGGCAAGTTGTAGATTCATATAGAAGCAATTTTCAGGTTTCCTATGAATAGAAGAAGAAGATTGTAAATCAAGTTAGACACAAGAGACAGAGAACTCTAGGTGAGAAAAAGAGAGAAAGATATAACTCTGAGCAGAGAGTGAAGTTGAAGCTCAAGATTCTATGTGATTGATTCTTTCAAAGAGCCAAAGCTCTGTAAAAGGATCTATTGGAGAGCCAAAAAGTTTGGATCCGTTGGAGAGCCGACAATTTTGTAATTCATTTTCTTATTTCCTAACAAGTTATTTATATGAAATAGTTTATGGTTGAATGCATGTTTATTTAGCTACACATTTTCTCTAGAGTTACTTGGAAAAATGTCGTTTACAATTACTGTTTGAGTGAAAGATCAGAGAATCCATAAATTTCTCACTTAGTGAAAGTTCCAGGTTTTACAACAGAGTGGTCGACACAAGTATTCCTAAATGTTTGGTTATATGTTTTTTTAAGTTGTATTGAATTGTTGATTGTGTCTATTTTTAATTTCTCAAGTCTTTTGGACTAAGAAATATCCTTTGTAAATTCCGACTAAAACCAAACCAGAGTAAGTGAGTCCAAGTCCAAGTAAAACAGTTGAGTAAAAATGACAAGTTGTCAAAGTGGTCAAATCGACAAGTAGTCGGTTAAGTTCTGTCTAAGTTGTGGAACCGACAAGTTATCTAGTCGATTTACAAGTTGTCTAGTCTGTTTCACCTAACAAGTAAAAACAAAAAGAGGTTGGCGTGAAAAATTTATAACTGAGAAGAAATCAAGTTTGCGGGCTCGATTTTCGCTAACATAAATGAACGTTTGTAGATTCATGTCAAAACATGACAATGATATTTTTCAAGTGGTATCGGTGCATGTACCTTCATTCAGTATGCTTTGTCCTACTGTTGTTGGGGCTCTTATTACTTTCATGTTACTCATTTCTTTGTACATGGTATCCAGATAATAATCATGTAACCCAGGAGAAAATGACACAGCTGACTCACAAGTAATATTGATCTCCAATGTCACTGTGAATGGAATTGGGTGAACAGTTAGAAAGGTCCACAATAGTTTCAGATATAACAGATGTTTATGTTTTACTCATTTCTTTTCACACGACATCCATATGGTGCTGATGCCCACAGGATAAAGAAACCGCGTAGCAGCTGAAAAGCAATATCGATTTACAATGCTATTGTTCATGGAATTGAGTGAATAGTTAGAAGGGGCAGTGACTGAACAATTGATGTTTTATGCATTTCTTCACACACGACTTGTTGATCATATCTGTGCTCAGCAAATGAAGAAACTAGCATAGCAAAAGTGGAGCAAGGATGAGCTCGAATGCTAATGTGCATGGAACTGGGAAAACTATTAGAAAGGTCCGTGATAGTTTTAGAATGAGCAGATGTTGAAAAGGATGATGGAGGCGAAGTTGAAGATGGGGTTCCATTGTCAGTTCTACGTTTTGATATTTGTATAGCAGGAATTCATGGTCTTCTCTTTGATCGAGTCTTTTTATTCTTGAATGAGTAAAACACATTAACATCTCCAACTTGTCCGAACACCTATAGATGAGCTATGATTCTTATTATTTATTCCCTTGGAGGACTCACCATCCCATAATCAAAAATAGCTTCCAAGATATGGACCTGCTTTGGTTTTGGATTCCATCTTGACTTAGATTTGGTTTTGGATTCCATCTTGACTTAGCTTTGTGTTGGTCCATGTCCCTCTCCAATTCACAATTATGTGATGATTCACCTGCTGAAAAATCAAAACAACCCTCCAAATTCTAAATTTGGGTCCATGCAGTAAAGTTACCAATAGCATTTTGAGATATTATTTAGGTAACATGATTAAACTTGTGATAGATGATGCTTACCTAGTTCAGAAATTCGAACCCTGATTATTGCGGGAGAATTTGTAGACATTTGCGGCAATTGATTTCCTGACAATGTTGACGAGTTTGATTTTATGAACATATTGGGCCAATGTACCTTCAAATTCATGTTGTGATAATTGAGGGAGGTTATCTCTGTGGGAAATATATAGATTCAACCTTCAACCGCTCCTGCGCTGCTATTGCGACAACTTTTAGATTCAACATTAATGATGAAACTTCAATATCTTATTCAACAACTAATGAGAATTGACCATTCTCACGACTCTCGATTTATAAAGTACCTATAATTTCCTTGATCACACAAAGCCCCACAGAATATATTGAAATGAAAGGACTACATCTAGATTACAATAGGAAAATGGTGGGATATTTCACATATTGTGTTTATAACTTACAAGGCGCCCTTAGTTTAATGATAGAATTCAAAATCCAAATTGCAAAAAGTTGGCATGTTGTCCAGGACAATAAA
Organism: Pseudotsuga menziesii; assembly: GCA_001517045.1. Lineage (NCBI taxonomy): Eukaryota > Viridiplantae > Streptophyta > Pinopsida > Pinales > Pinaceae > Pseudotsuga > Pseudotsuga menziesii. The sequence goes on from LPNX010066752.1 coordinate 645,059, forward strand.
TTACTTCAAGTACTTTAGTTTTACACCGTAAGGCGTTTTTCTTTCAGAAGTTGGGTTAACGTGCCCATTTTCATCTATTCCCTCTGTCGTGTACATGGGTTGGATGCGAGGTTTTTCTAGGTTTGTGAGATGGTGTCGTACTTGCTGACCTATTGGTAGGTGTTACCTCCATTGACTTTATTCCATTTTGCAATAACCGGGTTCCAAGTAGGAACTTTCCTTTAGGTTCGGACCACCGCATTGAAGCAATATTCAGATTTCTTTAATCAACAAGTGATTTGAGTCTCTCAATAGAGGAAATTTCAACTCAAAATGGGCCTCCTAAAAAAAATTAATAAATTAATATTTAAAATAATAAAATAATATTTATTAATTTTGGAGGAAGAAAAGAAAAAAACTACTTTTCTGTTTGTATTTTCGACATATCTCCCCATGTTTTTACTCAAATTTCAAACGGGAGAGATCGTTGTATGTGGAAATCAATTTTGCATCCAACAAGTACCCACTCAAAATACTTTTGACAGACCCCCTTTCCCCAAAAACAAGAAATATCTGAAAAAACGTGATGATGATGTCATCATCATGTTTTTCAGGTATTTCTTGTTTTTGGGGTATATAGGTCCATAAAAAGTATGCTAAGTGGGTACTAGATAGATGTAAAATTGAATTCCACATCCAACGAGCTCTCCTGAGAAAAATTTGAGTAAAAACAAAGGGAGATATGTCAAAAATACAAAGAAAAAAAGTAGTTTTTTTATGATAAATATCCCCAAAGTTATATTAAAAAGGTGTTTAAGACTTATATAGTATTTCAAATTTAAATCAATTTCATTGGCTAAAACATGATGTCATGGAATTTGAATTAGAGTTAAAAGTCCCATTTTGAGTTGAAATTTCCGCTAATGGGAAATTCAAATTGCCTCGAAATTTTTGAATGAATTCACCGGCCGCTTGATCCATATTCCCTTTCTCAATGACACGATTAAGGTAATTTTCAGTATTTCTTGTATTTATTTTAGCTCGCCCTAAAAATTGAGGTTTGGGTCATATAGCAGGTTTGGTGGCTAAAATTCTGCTTAATCACAATTAATATGGGATGAAATGGGGGAGCCGAATGAGGAAAGAGATAAAATGTTGCTCCAGCTTGAACAAGAATGCTTGGAAGTCTATAGAAGGAAAGTAGATCAATCAAATCAAGCATGGGATAGGATTGACCAAGGCATTGCTGATAGTGAATCAGAGCTTTCTTCCATTTATTCTTCCATTGGATTTTTCCCTACCATGCCTAAACAGGTCCAAATGACAAGAACTGAAAATGTTTTAGTCTTTGTAGTTTTTATCATGAATTTTTTTTTTCTCTAAAAGTTTAAATCTTACCAGACTCTGATTTTGTTTTGGTTTTACCTGCACCATTTTTAGGGAGACAGACGAGCAGGAAATTTGAAGGAGCAATTGGAAGTGATATCTCCTCTATTGGAAGAAATGCACCGGAAAAAAGAGGAATGAATTCAACAAATTTGGGATGTTAAAAATCAGATTCAAAATATTTCGAATAAAATTGCTGGATATGTAGTGCTTAGTCTGTCCACCATTACAATGGAAAAAAATGATTTATCTCTAAGGAATTTTAAAGAATATTAGAAGCAACTTCAAATGGTTCAAAAGGAAACGGTAAGAAGTGCTATTGCTTCAACATTTTATTCCGTTTTATGTTTTGCAAATAGTTTCCAGGTGGGATAAAATGATAAAGGCTTTGTGTTTAACGGGTTTTAGAAACAAAGAAAACATTAGAGTAAGAAAAAAATTACATGCTGCAAACTTTGGTAAGAAAATGGTGGAAAAATATAATTTCTTTGAAAAGATCAAACTTGAATTCATGAATGGGCAGTGTAGAATGTTCCATATCACTATGAAACAGGGTAAGTGCCACTAATGATAATTTTTTGAATGGAAATCATTTTTTATAGCCAGGGTTCATCTCATGCATAGTGCCCCAAAGTTCATGAGGGCACTAGTGTCATCATAACAGTATACAAACAACTTGATTTTGGTCTAGGAGAAGGTTGGGGATTGCGATCCTTCACCCTGTATTCCAGTTGTTTTTTTAAGGACCCAATTTTACAAATTTATTATTTTTATGGGGTTTGAATTTTGTTATTATTGACAAATCTATAATAGCCCCTTGAATTTCTAAATACTTTTGTTTTTCTCAATTAATACAATTTATAGCCCCTTGAATTTCTAAATACTTCTGTTTTTCTCAATTAATTTAATTTGAGGTATGATTGAAAATGATAGTCTGTAGCCCCTCTGATTATTGTTGGATTGACCCATTCTTGAATTTGTAATCTGGGCCTGCCTTGCCATGCAGGATATGTCTTCTTGGATTTATGATCTATTATTTTTTTCTTCTATCTTTTAGGTATTTGTAATCTGTATTTTCTTTTCCATGTAGGATATGTATCCATGGATTTGTGATCTATTATTTTTCCTTTTGTTTTTTTATGTTGTGTGACCGTCTCTTCAAATTCATCGGGTTTGTAAACAAAATCCATGAAGTATGCTTTGTCCTTGGCTTGTATTTTCTACACACAGTTACAGATGTGCATCCAAGCTTGGACAATTCTGAACAATAAAAGAGCATTAGTAAAGATATTGTTGATAGACTAACTATGACAATTCAAACATTGCAAGAAAAGAAAAATAAACGGAAGCAAAAGGTTAATTCCATGAGCTTTCCCATACAATTTTTTATCCCTTATTTTTTGGTTTTTATTGCCCTGATCTCTATTGCAATATAATGCAGTGCATTGTGCTGATTCTTTTGTCTATATTTATATTTGTAGCTTCAAGGTTTTTCCATGACTATGCTAGAGCTTTGGAATCTAATGGACACCCCTATGGGAGAGCAAGAGAAGTTCCATAATTTCACCTACAACATTGCAGCTTCAGAGCAAGAAATATGTTCTCCCAATGCCCTGTCGATGGAATTTATTAACCATGTAAGCTTGAGAAATTTGAATGAACCTGTGCATGCATGGTTTTGACATATTGATGTGACCCTTTCAGATAGGATATTGAAGGTATTGTAGTAGTTTCATTTTTGTGGCAAGGCCGTACATGTTGCTTCTTTATATTTAAAAGGTATTGTATTGAAATGGCTAGCTTACATTTGTTGTCTGGATATGGGATTTCATTGACAGTCACAAATCACGAGAGATTTACAAATATATATGCATGCATCTGATTATATTAGCAATTCCAGAAAAACACAGAGATGAAGAAACCTTTCTGCATAGGGTATTCCATCAATGCACACCTATAATATATTGTTCTTGTTAAACCTATAGACTACCAGATTCCAATGTGAGGTTATAGGTTACGTTGTTTAAAATTTAGTTCTTGAATTTGTGTTTTATACACAAAACCCATATATATGTTGAATTCATTCATTTTGGTGTCAGAAATATATTTGCAGCTAAAAATATATCTTTGGTTGATGAGAAAACTTATTCCAAATTGAGGATTTGAATTCCTGAGATATTTGGTATGTATATCTTAGTCAATGGTTTGCAACAATTGCATTATACTGGAACTCCATAATGCTCATCAAAACAACAGCACATTCTATCTCCATACATCGTCCCATCATTGATGTCTCCTATTCTATTAAGTGTTTGTAAGCTTTTATACGTGGCATCTATTTCACTTTTTTAATTTTTAATATTAAAATAAATTGCACACACAAACCTCTTTTCCCTTTGGTTGCATAATAGATTCGTCATTAGTTTCAGTTTCCATCTAGGGTTTGTCTTAGTGTGCAGAAGAAACTCATTAACAGTTAATCTAAGTGCAGACATCAAAAACATCCATTGATTCCTATTTAGTGAGTGACTGGGAATACTTGGATAGAAATAAACATAAAAAATATATGTAACAAATCAGTGTAGCAGATTAGGTAATAATCAATGGTTAATTTCAGTTAACCTACAAACTTATTGAATGGATGATCGACTGTTCTATGGAATATTTTTTGGACTTGCAATATGTCATTTAAGAATAGTTGTATTGAATTATGTTTCAATTGTAATTTGTCTTGACAAATGGACGTGTGATGACCATTCAACTATGCTTTGTGAACTTTGTGGGAAAAATGATTTATTTGATAAAGTGCTTGCCATTTTTTTTTAATTTCTTAATTTCTCGTGAAATACATATATTGGGAAAACTGTTGGGCACTTCCCCTCATATTGAGGATGGAACCTAGGGTAAACCAGATTATTTAGGGAACGCTGATGCAATAATATACTCGTTAAGGGCTTAGCATGTCACTTGTGGGAATTGAACCTGGGTGTGGAGGATAACATTACACTGCCCGACCATTTGAGGTAGACCCAATTGACAAAGCGTTTGCTTATCTATGAATGCCATGTAAACTATTTAGTATCATCTTTTCGTACCCTTTGGAAATTTTCTATCCCAAGGAAAACCTCACATGAAAACCATAAGGATTCTTCCACACATTCATGGATGACATCCCTAATAAATTTGTCAGCAAAGACTTGGGTACCTCACCCAAGGGGATTTTAACTAAGTACTTGTTGGCATGGCACTAGAAAAATTCCCAACAATGTAGGGTACAATCAATTGAGCTAGCCCCTTCGACTACTACCCATTGGAATTTTACTTCCACTACAACTAGATTATATTTGCTTTGAGATTTGTTACCTTCTAGGTTCTAATGGGATGATATGTGCCTTGGTTTACAAGTCTGTTCTTGATAATATAAATGCAAGAGCCACTAATATAATTAACATCGATACATGGAATCAATGGATGAAATAAAAAAAATAAAGGAACCGCATTCTTCATTGTTAGAAACACGGGACAAATGCCTCATTACATATTTCACAACATCACATAAAAGATAGGAATCACGCTCCTAGTGGATAACCTTTTGGGGTGGAAAACTCCACTCTAACCAAATATTTCATTATAGGATTTCATAGTGTGTTTACATTTACCACATTTTATAGGTATTGTATAAATTATCTAACTCTCTCCCTAACAATAATTTGATCTAATTAAGGACCCAATAATTGTATACAATCGATGGCATCAATGGCCACTAAAGGGACTACTAAATAACCACATTAACCATAATTTTGGGTTATAATTTCCCATTAAGGGTGATTCACAAATGATCATAAAGTCAATCAATTTTACAATTTCTGAGCACTATGTTGTTTGTGGACTTTTTTACGTTATGCATATGCCCTGAGCGTATTGTTAACTCTCTTACAGTTCCTGATATGAGGGAAAGAGCATGTGTCTAGAGAGGTATCATGAGGACTCGAGAATATGGAAGCATTTCTCCCTCGATAGAGGGAATGGTTTTAGAATTGGAGCGTTTGATGTATGAGCTGAAGGGAAAATAGAGGAGCTCTATTTGAGGATGGATTTGCAGGATGACAAGCTTCAGAAAAGAAATGAGTTGGCGAGAGAATTTGGCCTAGCTTTGGGATCCTCCAATTCCGGACTCAATGGTGGTACTCACTATTTATAATATAATATCTTCTGGATCCCTTTATGTGGTCCTAATTTTAGACCCAGAAGATGAAACAGTGACACGTGGCAGGCTGTACAACTTCATTGTTCTGAACAGTCCTGTAACAGGTCACCTTGGGAGAATAATCATAAATCCCAATTGGTGAAACCAATTATGATGAAACCTATGGTGTTGGATCAAGGACATATGAGGTTACCTCGGTGCGAAATTCTAGACAAAGAGGAGCTGTAATTTCGGATATATAACAGAAGCAGTGACATGCATTTCTGCGGAAGAAATTGGAAAACTAGGGCTTCCTATTCCGAGAGAGTTCCTCCACTGTTTTCAGAAAAGGAGTACATTGGACAGCTCCATTTGAAGAGATCTATATTTCTATCCAATCAGATCTAAAATATTCCAAGTTTTGAAAATTAGGGTTTCTCTGACAAACCCTAGATCAGCCAGCTTCGAAAGTAGGACGGACACCTCAAATCGGTAAGATCTAATCTTTTGCTATTTGAATTTGAGGTTCTCATTTCAAAGTGATATATCACATCAGCTTGTTGATAAGCTTGGTGAATTTGATGAATTCCAAGCATGGAAGTATTTGATCTCTCTGAAGAAAAATGAATTGGACACCTACATGAGTAGAGAGGCCCCAGTTCCATACGGAGATGAGGCTCAAAGCCTTACACAAGAAGAACTTGATCAAGGCCAAGAAGATCATTATTGATTAAATCACAAATCAACTTGTACCACAAGTGTATTTCCTAAAGACACCGAAGATGTTTGATTCCTTGATCAATCTATTTGAAGATAAGAACATAAATCAGAAGATGGCTTTAAGAAAACGGTTGAAGAATGTGAAGATCCAGAATGCAGAGCATCTTGAAGTAGTATAGGAAGAAGTGGAGAATGCAGAAGTGGTGATAGCCACCTTGAATGGTCTCCCAGGATTGTGGGATTAATTCATGCAACAAATGTATGCCAGAAGGAAGTGATTACTTTTAGTTGAATCTGGGAAGAAGAAGAAGCTTGACTCATAAGAAGAGAAGAAGAATATGGGAGCAATTGAAGATCAAGCTCTCACCATTCAAAGAAGATCCCTCAAGTGATGAGGAATGTGAAGAACTCAATTCTTGAAGAACCTCCTATCCATCCTATCATTTGAATAAGAAATGATGATGTCATGAGGAAGATAATGAAGCGGAATGATCAATATGGAGTTTACCCATGAAACAAATAAAAGATAAGTATTCAATTGTCATTTCATGATATTGTTTTGTTATACATTTGATTATATTCAGTTGATGTGTTATGCATGATAGATTGTTTGCATTAATGACTGTATACTACTAGTATGCATGTGATGGGTAAGTAGCTCAGCGTGCTCTCCATTGCTAATTATCTAGAATGAAGCCACCTTGATGACATATTGGATTAGTGCACAATCTCGATAATGTCATGATAGAGATGTAAGGAATCTAGAAAGTTTTGGATGAATGTTTTATTGGCTAAACAGTTGCATGATGCATAAGAATTTTTCATTATGCATATGTTTTACAAAATAGTTCTAACCATGCAGCTGGTGCATTTGAATTGTAGGGAAGGTCCTGTACAACCTCCTACAAGAAGAATGAGACTTGTTCTGAAGAACAAGTGATGACAATTCAAGATTCACTGCAATAAAATTTGAAGCTCCCAGGGTCAGAGACACCATGATGGAAGAAAGAGATTCAGAGAGTAGTAGATCCACCTCGAAGGATGAAGACCACCATGGGTACAAGAGATAACTCAAGATGAAGAAAATAATGCTATGAAAGAAGCTATGATCAAAGAATAACAGTTGATCATGGGGAATGATGTATACGATATGATTTCGAGACATAAAGGGAAGTACATAGTATCCTCCATATGGATCCACAAGAATAAGTGTAAAAAACAAGGTTCGTGATTTGCCTCAGAAAGAATAGACATACTCTATTGACCAGTATATATCAAGCATAGAACCACCTGTACAGAATGAAGAGAGAAGATGATACTCCACTTCAGGGGGAGTGACTACAGAAGATATCTGAGTTCGACATGGTACGACATGATGGATAGCTTCGTGATGGATCGAGACTTTACCAAGAGTAAAGTGGGTTCCAACCTTCAAGGTTGAATGCAGAAGACTACGATATGTTGATGACCTGACAAGACAAACTCATGGAAGATGTTATGATGAAAGAATACTAGAATGATGTTTGGGATATAGTACTCAAACCAGAAATCAAGAATGTGGTATCTTCGAAATGGATTTGCAAGATAAAATACGTTGATGATAGAATTAAGGAAATACTTGTGGCTAGAGGTTTCTATCAGAAAGAGGGAATTAATTCTGAAGAGACACTTACTCCAGGAAGTAAGGTACACTTCTTTTAGAACTATCATGGTATTTTCTTCCATGATGAAGTAAAGACAAGCCTTCCTTAATGGAATGATTGAGGAAGAGTTTTACATCGAATAGTCACAAGGATTTGAAGTTGAAGACAGATGGACTCACATATGCAAGTTGAAGAAGGCCCTCTATGGCCTGAAGCAAGCTCCCAGAGCTTGGTATGGAAGAATATATAGTTTCTTGATGAGCATGGGCCTTGCCAAGAGTAAAGTCGATCCTAACTTTTACTACAAGGTTGTAGAAGATGAACCTGTCATCCTGTTATTATATGTGGATGACTTATTCTTGACACATAATGAGAAATAGATCATGGAAAGCAAGAAGAAACTCGCAGAATAATTTGAGATGAAAGACCTTGGGTTAATGCATTATTTCCTAGGTCTCAAAGTATGGAAAAGTTCAGAAGGAATCTTTCTCAACTAGGGAAAGTATGCAGTAGAGATATTGAAGAGATTCAATATGTTGGAATGCAAATCCATGGCCACACCCATGAACTACAACCTGGAGTTGTTAGATGATGACTCATCAGAGTTAGTGGACGTGACTCATTACAAACAGATCATTGGGTCATTGATGTACTTATGAAATACTAGACCAGACATTTGTTTTGCTGTGAACACCTTAAGTCAATATCTTGTTCAACAAAGACGGGTTCACCTAGTAGCTGCAAAACATGTGATGAGATATCTGAAAGGGACTATAGACTTTGGTCTATACTATGATGGAAACCATGACTATAGATTGTATGGCTATATAGATGCAAATTGAGCTGCAAGTATCTCAGAAAGGAAAAGCACGTCAGGTAGATGCTTTTGGGTTTGTTATGAGTTCATGGTTTAATAGGAAATAGTCCAGTGTTTCTCTTAGCACGGCTGAAGCAGAATACATAGCAGATTGCTCTACTAAGTTGTGAAGCCATATGGCTTCAGAAGCTGATATCAGGTCTATTTGACCTGAAGATGGATACTACAATGATTCTATGTGATAACCATAGTTGGGATGACAAAGAACCCTGTGTTCCGATGTAGCACATAGAAATTTTGTATTTCTACATACAAGATAAGATGCAGATAATGATACTGTAGATGCAGATGATGGTGATTCTGTATTTCTATATTGAATATAGAGATGATGACGCTTTCAGTATTTCTATACTGAAGATATCGATGATGATTCTTTCAGTATTCACATATTGGAGATACAGATGTTGATAGTTCAGTATTCACATACTGAAGATGTAGATGATGATGTTCTGGATGATGATGTACCGATGAAGCCTCTACCTCAAGTAGAGTTCGAACACTTTTGAGACAAGCTTGGTGTTGTTCGAAAAGACCTTCCTCGAAAGGGGGAGTAGTGATGTTGCAGTGGGATTGTATCATCCCTGGGCACTTTCCCTAAAGTGATTTGGAGACCTCGGTCTTCGAGAATGAAGAGGGATTGTATCATCCCAGGACATCTGTCCATAATAGATATGGTGACCTCGGTCCTCAAGGATGTGGTGGGATTGTATCATCACTGGGCACTTGCCCTAAAGTGATCCGGTGACCTCGGTCCTCGAGAATGCAGTGGGATTGTGTCCTTGGGAACTTTCCCTAAAGTGATCCAAAGACCTCAGTATTCGAGAATGAAGAGGGATTGTATCATCCTGGGACATATGTCCAAAAGTGATTCGGTGACTTTGGTCATCGAGAATGTGGCAGGATTGTATCATCCTTGAACTTCGGTTCAAAACAGATCTGGTGTAACTTCTGTCATCGAGAATGTGGTAGGATTGCATCATCCTAAAATGATAGGGACTGATTCTCCTATAATCAATCCAGTGGATTCGGTACTCGAGAATGTGGTAGGATTGCATCATCCTTGGACATAGTCCTAAAGTGATAGGGACTGATTCTCCCATAATCAATCCAGTGGCTTCAATCCTCGAGAATGTGGTAGGATTGCATCATCCTTGGACATAGTCCTAAAGTGATAGGGACTGATTCTCCTGTAATAAATCTAGTGGCTTCGGTCCTCGAGAATGTGGTAGGATTGCATCATCCTTGGACATAGTCCTAAAGTGATAGGGCCCGATTCTCCCGTAATCAATCCGGTGGCTTCGACCCTCGAGAATGTGGTAAGATTGCATCATCCTTGGACTTAGTCCTAAAGTGATAGGGACTGATTCTCCTGCAATCAATCTGGTAACTTCGGTTGTCGAGAATGTGGTGGGATTGTATCATCCCTGGACTTTAAGTCCAAAAGTGATCCAAAGACTTTTTGTCTTTGAGTTGTGGATTGCAGGTTGTTGCTAATGATGATGATGCCGTACTTATTGAAAGATCAGAGTATGATGATGTACTGATCGAAATATCAGAGTATGATGATGATGACGTACTGATCTAAAGATCAGAGTATGATGATAACGCACTATGATTATGATGTTTATGATCGAAACATCAGAGTATGATGATGATGTTTCTGATCGAAAGATCAGAGTATGTTGATGATGTTTATGATCGAAAGATCAGAGTATGATGATGATGTTTTTGATCGAAAGATCAGAATGTGATGATGATTATGATCGACAGATCAGAATATGATGATGATGATGTTGCTGCTGATCGAAAGGTCAAAGTGTTGATGATGATATTGTTGATCAAGGGGTCAAAGTACTGAAGATGTTGCTGCTGATCAAAAGGTCAAGGTGCTGAAGATGTTGTTGCTGATCGAAAAGTCAAAGTGCTAAAGATGTTGTTGATCGAAAGGTCAAAATGATGAAGATGTTGTTGCTGATCAAAAATTCAAAGTGCTAAAGATGTTGCTGATCGAAAGGTCAAAATGTTGAAGATGTTGTTGCTGATTGAATAGTCAAAGTGCTGAAGATGTTGCTGATCGAAAGGTCCAAGTGCTGAAGACGTTGTTGCTAATTGAAAGATCAAAATGTTGAAGATGTTGCTGATCAAAGACTGAAGATGTTGCTAATGATGGAGACACTCTTGCAATAGAGAGGAATATGTATACGATTTTGACCGAAAGTGATTAGGATTTGTAGGATATGGAGAATCCATAGCCTTCTTCATCTTCCCTTGCCTGCATAATGCGATACCTCCTCATGGATGCCATTGGAAGCTTTTGTGTTTCTTGTGTCCTATAGTTGTGAGTTAAGAGAAAGGGCATAGAACTAGGATTTCTCACTATGATGCAGTATTTTGAGCTCTATGGGAATAAACAACATTTTCTGAATGCAGTGAATCCATGACCTAGCCATAACCTCCTAGAATACTATAAAATAGTGTGGACTAAATCGGTAGTTAAAATAATGGCCTAACATTACTATAATGAGGGAAATTAGATATAAAAAGTGACCATAAGTAAAGATTACAAGTCTTCATAAGTGAAGATTGTACACCATCATTTCAACACCCCCTATTGATCTGAGCATGAGGCCATGGAGAACGATGATGAAACCAACTCAATGGAAAGATAGTTGTAGTCGGAATATAAAAAATATTGGGTTTGTGATTACCCATCTCGACTATAGGGGTGGATGGGTGAATTTATAAAAACCATCATCAACATATCATTACTGAACTGTTGAACAATTGACAATAATGAACTGCTCATCATTTGGGGGAATACAATATTGATCTGTCCATTTAATAAAGAATTGTTGTAAAGAGGAATAACCATAAGTGGGCATAGCCAATTCAATATAGCATCAATTGTAAACCAAAGAAGAGAGTGGCTTTGTGACTATCCAACTCAATAAAAAATGTGGAACCAATGATTTTCTAGAAGAACGCTACCTCTGAACTACTTATCACGTGGGAGAATATTATATTAAATTACAAATTTGATAAAGAAGTGTTGGAACATCAACTATGAGTAGCTCATCCCCTAAAATACTATCATCATTAAACTACTCATCTGTTGAAAAAACACTGCCACCAAATTGCTTACATGTTGCAAGGAGTATTGGAAGAAAGTTGTCATTGATCTTCCCACTTGATGAATATTTGTCAAAAGGAACATCTTGTAAAATAGAAGAGGTGGGAGTACCCAATTATATTAAGATCAAGTATAGCTGAAATGAGAGTATGATGACCTAACTCCATACATCTGAGGGAGCTCGAACACAAATGAGAAAGTTCAAATACAACAACAGTGTGAGTTTGTGAATATCCAACATATATACACCTAAGAGAGCACATTTGTGAAGGAAGCTCGAATACAATTTACAAGCTTGACTACAAGTAGGAGGGATCAAATAAAACAAGGGAGTGGGTGTGTGAATACCCAACATAGATGCACTTGAGAGGGCACAACTTAGAAGGAAGCTAAAAAATGAGATGAGAGTAGATTTGTGAATATCCAACCCAAGTGTAACTAAGTGTGAAGGTGACTGAGATATAGGTGAGATTTGGTTTGTGGATATACAATTCAAATACATGATCGATTTGACCCAAAATAAGTAGATGCACTATGTATTTTTCCCAACATACATAGATGGACTTGAAAGGGAAAAACTTAAAAGGAAGCTCAAATATAAGATGAGAGTAGGTTTGTGAATATCCAAACCAAGTATAACTAACTATAAAGGTGACTGGGATATAAGTGATATTTTGTTTGTGGGTATACAATTCAAATATATAATCGATTTTACCCAAAATAAATAAGTGAGGCGCTATGCAGACCCATCTCAAGAAAGAGCTAACCCTATGCACAACATCCCCTTTAAAGATGGTTAGGAGGCCAAGAAAATGCACTTCTTGGATTGTGTTTGGACAGTTAAGGTATGTGTTTTGCACACATACAAGGGAGAAGATTACATATATGATGAAACAAAGGAAGTGAACCATCATGGGGAAATTACATAAAAATATTCTTTCATTGATTCAAATAAAATACGCTTTGAAGCTGCCAATCAAAGAGCTATGGATACTAGCATTTTTGTGGAGAAGCATGTTCTAGTCTCAAGGGCCAATGCCATGCCTCAATCTCATAATGAGCCATGTATGGAAGCACCATATCAGACTATATGTAAAGATGTTATTATAATTAGCTTGAGATATATAGAGAAGAGGAATGAAGTAGTAGCTAAGAAGGCAATTTAGAAAGATGAAACCAATTTTTCGAAAGAAAAAAAGAGTTTGCAAACAAAAGAAATGCTTTAAAAAAAAAAAAACATTGTCAAATTTATTGCTTTAGGGATTGGAAGTTTTAGGGTAGTAGAAAGGATATTGAATATCAATTTATAAATGCATGGGATTCCGTTAAGGAAGTTTAAGTACACTATTATTCAAGATTTGTTGAGATAAAAAAAGGTATGGATTTGCACACTCTATTTCATGTTTTTCTCTAATATTTGATCTGACTGTGTTTTCACATGCACACACACACATATGGATGAGTGCATAGTAATGTTTCGGTATGTTATTTATTTTCGATTAAGATGGACACCATTAATTGCATTGAATTGAAAATAATCATGTTTAAGGAATGTAGATCTTTTCTGAGTTCCTTTAAAAAATTTCATGTTTATATTTTGGCATGAAGAGTATACATCAGCCAACATCCCCACAAGCTCTACTTTTTTTCATTTGAATCTCTTGTCTTTCTACTCGTGACAACTTAGAGGGACAATCATGTGTTTCTTGTTTCTTGACTTAACGTTGAATGCCATGTAGGTTTCTCCATCCTTCCCACCACCTTCAGCTCCACTATTCTCTTTATTAGTTGTTGTCTCCATCCATGTTTTTCATTTCTGATGTTTGGTTGAGTCATGCTTGATGCCCTTACCAACATTGACATCTTCATCTAGCATTTATTTTGGTGCTTTAAGGATCTTGGATCCTATCAAAACATTATTGAATCATTGGGGCATCTTTAACTTATATAATTACTTTATTCTTGAGTCATTAACACTTGAAATCTAGCACCTTGATAATTACTTGAGAAAAAAGCTAACTTAACTAATCGATGTATTATTTCACCTTCTTAGGGCAATTGCTAGTATATAATTCATGTTATATGTAATATGATGGATATAATATGTAGGAGGTCATCTTTGTTGTATAACCATGACATCATAGTCACCATAAATACAAGTGTATACTTTTTAACTTAAAGCTCAGATTTCCTTTATTCTTATGAGTTGGATGCCACTTAGAGGTTTGCAGGATGGTTTTCAAGGTGGTAAAAACATTATATCCAAGACCTAAATATTTTGAAATTTTAAAAAATTAATCATTTTCAAATTTTGGCTTCATTATTTGAAATTTGAGTCTGATCTTTATATATACAATTTAAAAGGTTACTGTTGTTCATGTTAAATCCTTAAAAGACTGAATATAATTCCAAAATCTATTTGTGGAGATTTAGTTTAAGAGAATTTTAATGAGTACATGTATAAATTTAGTTATATAAAAGACACTAGGCTAGTTAAGGATATGGTAGCTTGTTGCTGGGGATAGATTTGGAGTGCCAAATTGCTCTACCTACCATTCAAAGTGAATATGGCTTTTCCATGTGAAAAAGACACTAGGTTCATTATTACTATACAATGTTTTGGTGTTAAATTTTTCCATAGATTTTGGAAAGTAAAAAATGGGATGCATAATAGTTTTATAGAAGCTTTTAGTTCCATTCCACTTTTTGTTTCCATGTGTCCTTTTAAACATCATGTGTATCAATTTTGTATTATTTCAGTCTATATTACATTCATTTCTTTTTTTGTGTCCCATGTTGTCATTGGTTTGTGTATATACTATATGCCCTAATTTGCATCTGTGTCGCATCAGAATGTGTCACAAACATTGAAAATATGGCATTGCATCATCATAATTCAAATATCTTAAAGGTATCGTCGCAATTGCAACGATTGTTGGAGAAACAAAGATAAAAGCATGTGTAATTTAAAATAATTATTGAAAATTTCCAATGATACAATGTATTTTTTCCAACAATGTCAGAACAAATGTTGGAATTTGCACCCAAATGTAGTAGTGCTAGCTAATAAATTCCTGCCACTATGAAATTTCAAATGGGAATCATCATGGAACTTGTTAAGGATAGTTTTAGCTTACATTTTTCCTACACACTAAAAAAACATAACATCATCATGTCTTTGGAACACACACTTATTCAACGAGGAAAAATTGGTGACTTCCATCCTTAAACTCCTTTTTTTTCGGTATCTTGCAAATGAGGAGGGAATGACTAGTTATTCAAATGAAATAGAATTTCTCAGTACCATGAATAAGCAACCATATCATAATGAATATCATAACATTTACTACCTAAACAATAAAATAATGTATCATCCTCTTGGTTTATTTATATTTTTAATCATAATTCTCAGCTAAAAGGAGAGGTAAGTCATGCCCCCGAACAATCTTAGTTACCATGATTTAAGGATCAAATTCCTTAATTTTAACAAGCCAAATTTTCATGTTTCCCTAAAAAATATGGATAAAAAATATTTCCCACAAGTAGAGGAAGTTTTACAATCGTGTTCTTGACAAGCACATAGCATTTTAATTCTCTTAAATAAATCACTAATGATAAATAATACTTTGGAATAGAGAATATCTAATTTAATTTTGAGATTGAATCTTGTTGGAAACCTAATCCATTAGGTGACAATGAAGAGGCATTGACAGTACAAGATACCACTTAGTGTTGGGAACTTAATCCTTGGTGCGAATAATATCAGTGTATTATTGTCTTCCCATTTCTGTGAGAAGAAGACTAAGAGTCACAAATAATGACAAGAGTGATGAGGGAGTCAAGCAAAAATTTTGGGAATTCAAACCAAGGGTCATTTCTCATTGTATTTATATCTACATCGGCTAATGAGAAATATTGTTCTTTCACAATATTCAACTTTTCTTTGTATGTGCATTTGAGTATTTTCCCTATTGTGCACCTAACTGCAGTATCATCTCATGCCTCATTCTTAGGTCAATCAAACATCCATCTATGTGAGAAGAGATGGAAGTGTTAAAATTTATGGATGATTTTTTTATTCATTGATCATAGTGGCATGCAATATAGATCCTCTCTCTATCAATCTATTTATAGGATTCTCTTTGCATGAGATTCCTCTCCATTACAACTAGGTATCATCATGACCTAGCGCACTCTCCATTGTTGTGTTCCCTTGATAGGTCATGCATTATGTTCAACTGCACATCATGGTATTCTCTAAAACCCTAATCTATTCATGCATTCCATGCACCTTTGAGTTGGTAGTTTTCATGTGGTCTCCTTTTGTCTATGTGATAGTCATTAAGTTCCATGACGCGTTGAGGACTAAACACCCATATTTCAAGCTCCATGACCTAGTAATAATGCCATTGAAAATACCACTCATAAGTGTGATATCAATCCAAATCCTACCAAAAGGTTTTACTAGCATTTTAAACTTAAATAAGCTCGTATTATAGTAAACCAACAATACACACTCAATATTTGTTGAGACCCAACTCCATTGACTGAGTAATTGTTGATCAAGTGCAATGAACTTTGGAGCTAGAACCTAAAGTGTTTTTTAGCTGTGATCTCATCTCTCCATATGTGTCCACCCTCTCCACTATGTGTGATGTTTGAGCCCTAAGTGATTGCTCTAATTATTGACACTATGTGCCATTGAACTATAGACTTGTACATGCAATGACTATAAAACTATTGGTTGAGACTAATGAGTGGGATTGTTGAGAGACCAAGTGACTATGACTAGAGAACCACTTTGGAATCCCAACCATGTGGACAATTGTTATGAGGAGAAATGAGTCTTCATACCATAGTCTACTGAGAGATAGGTTTTAACTTCATGAATGTGTGGATTTGTGTGTGAGCTGTTTTGCATAATTGCTACATTGAAGTGTTATTATTGGGATACAAGAATAGGTATCCACATGGTCTACGCGAACTATTTCACATCATATTTCCTTATTTAATCACAATCGTGTAATGGAATATTTCAATTCCTAGTTGTATTCATGCGGACTCTCTAATCTACAACTTAAGGGTTGAGCTGATTGGCATTCTTATTGTCGATGATAATTGTTATCAATTTTTTTGAAATGACTTCTAGTTGGATATGGGGATGCTCCTCCTCTAGCTATTGTTATATCCTTATTAATTCTCTCCCTACTCCATCTCAGAAATGTTAAGTGCATTGAACAATTGTTGTGCTAGAGGTATCAATGATTTGTGCATGTTCCAGTGATATGCATGGAGACCGAAATATAAGTTTCATTGAAGTATGTATAGTGAGCTATGCCAATGATTAACTATTAGAACCTATGTTTGGAGTTGACCTGCAATTTAATAGATTCTCTATTGCATTTTGGGCTGTGTTACCATGAGTTCGTTGGATCTATTGAAGAGCACGAATTGTTGAAGAACACAATGCTATAGTTGTATATCTATGTGGTTTGTAGATTCTTGAGATTGTGGTGGTCAATGTAGGTTGATTTTTTGTCCTTGGCTATGTAAAACTTGTTACCTTTATGTTGAATCTATGACTTTTTAATCTATACTGAGATAATCTACATTTGATCATTTTTTCCGTCTAGCTATTGAGGGTGATTTTCCAAGTGTTTGAGTGATACCTATGTGGATACTATCTTATGTAATACCTCGAGTATTGACTTGGAATGCATTTAATCAAAAATATGTAAATGATGTAAATATTCTAGCATGAGAGTCATAGTGTGGAGCTCAAGGCCAAGGCCCGATTAGTGAATGGATAGGCATGTATGATGTATATATTTCTATTTGGATCATATGATTGGCTTATCAATCCAATTCAAAATATATGTAAATATTATGTTAGAAATTAATAGAAGGGTCCAAGATGGTTTAGTAAAGAGCACTATATGGGTTATGATTCCACCATAGGGGTAGAGGAAAGGGGCCTATGTGGAAATTAAATCCTATGTTTCCAATAACACATATTTCATTAAATTTGGAAATATTCTATTAGAAGGACTTCATCTACATTGATTTTTTGTGGAAATCTCTAAATACGTATTCTATTAAATCTAGAAAAATCAACTCAAAGAACTATTCCATTAAATTTGGAATAATTAATCCAATGAACTGCTTTCTCAATTAATATTTTTTATTTATTTCAAGTAAAACTTTAGTATTCAACTATTCAAAAGGAAATATTACATCTCAATTAGAACTAGATGGGTTAGATCTAAAATTTAGAACTTTTGCTAAATTGAGTTCCTTAAAAATGAGGAAAGTCATAGCCTTTGAATCCTACATAATTTATATTAATATTATTTATAGGTTGTATTAGATGTTAAGTTGATTAAATTATTTTATGACATAATATCAACATTGTATTTGTTACTACAACAATTATAAACATTGTCATAGTAATTATTTTTGTCTTCGTTATGTATGTTGTTTTATTTTTGGAAATTGGCACCGCCTATAATCAAAATGAAAAAATATGTTATGACTTTAAAGTCTAAGTTTTATCCTTGTAATGATTAAAGTAAATTATGAATTAAAATAGCAACATAATTTATTATTGTTGTTGTTGGCAGTGGTAGTGTATTAGAAACTAAGTTGATGAATGCTTACTTTATGAATAATAGATTAACTTGAGAAATTTCTTACCTATAAATTTATTTAATGATATTGATGTTAGTAAAGCCTCTCTTATTTATTAATATTATTTGTTTTAATAAGCAAAATCAATTATGAACTAGAATAGCATTAGCGCAATACAATTTGATTTTTTTCATATACAAGAGGAAAGGGGAAAAACCAACTAAACTAATTATTGTAAGTGTTCATTATTTATTTATGAAGCATTTGAACAATGTGTTTAATTTAAAAGAGTAAATTTATAATGAAAATATAGATATCTAAGAATATTTAAGATTGTATATCATCTATAAATTTATGTTAGGGCATGGAGGAATCGAACCACCATCGTCCTGCTTGTCATGCAGGTGCTCTTCCATTGAGCTAGCACCCTTTACAACATGAGGGGCGAGGGATTTTGTTAACACCTAGATTACACATTTCTAATCCTCCGTGATAGATCAAAATGATGACAATATTAGACTTTGATTCTTCCAAAATGATGAAATTCTTAGACTTTGATTCCTTGCATAATTTCTATTAATATTATCTATAGTTTGTATTAAATGGTAAGTTGATTAAGTTTATGTAATGACATCAATATTGTATATATTACTATGATTAAGAAATTGAATTATAATTTGATATGGTAACTAGTACATTGTTGATGTTGAGTTCTTATACTAGTAGAATGTTGGCACAATTTTAGAATGGCCCATTTAAAAACTATTTAATGTAAAGGTTTGGTACCCAATATTGTTCTAAAATTTTCCCTTGTATTTCCCTGAACTAGCCTTCCATCAATCAACATTTAGATGAAGAGTCTCACTTTCATCATTCTAGAAGATATATGAGGTGGTTTTTGTCATCCAAATCATCTCTCCTTCATCATTAGCTCATGATCTGACTAGCAACATATTTCTTTTCTCAAATTCGATCATAGGATTGAATACTGGCTTTAGCTTGTTGCACTTGGGTCCAACATATACCCGTTCATCTGTCACATTATCAAAATCTCCATCCATAATACTTATATTCCATGCAGTGCATTATGATCAGCATTAAATCTCACATGGATTAAATTGTCTTTATAATGCAATGTATTTGATGATAATGTCTAACATGAATTAAAGCTAACATGATGCTACTACTTAATGATTGATTTTCTGGATTAAGTTATGTGAAATCTTTTCAGTCCACAATGTGTTTTTCGTGGTTCCCGTAACAAGCATGGGTGGAGTGTCCACTCAAAACATTGGTCTGAAAAACGTTCACATAGTTTAATCCAGAAAATCAATCACAATGATGACAAACTGATAAAACCTGCACACTCAAAATGTTAGTACTGTATTTATTGAGTATAGGTTAATATACTAGTACAAAGTTGGCACCACGTTAAAGTCTACACGAGAAAATATGGTTATGAATGCGAATGCAACATAGTAGTACAATTAAATTTATATCAACTATAATAACGAAGAATAGGGAAAACTCACTTCAAACCTTATTGCAAGTTTTTTACATTTACTCACAAACCAAGTCTATAACATGTTTTTAGGTTCATTCGCATAAAGTATCATCACATGAATTAACATGAAGTCGAACCAAAATTTTCATATATGTAGCAAATAATATAAAATTCCTCAAAAGGTAGCTTAAAGAGAAAATTTGATATACTACAAACATTGACATATTTTTCTTCATGTATATTAATTAGTCGTTCAAAAAGCAAAATTACATTCATTAATCATCTCCACCTAATCTCCTCATATTTTCTCAAGTAGATCAAGTACATCTTGAGGATGAAGATTTCCACAGTTAATCATAATGACAAAGAGAGTTTATGGAATTAAATTGTTTATTGAAACATCCCTACGTTTCCAGTGGACACTCCACCAATCATCAGGGGAACAAAATGAAAATATCAAAGTGGTATTGAAGAGAGTGAGCAAAAGCTAATAATAAATAAGGTAAGAGTTTTGTACATGCATTAATGAATATAATTATGCACATTTGATATAGTGACATGTTGTGTTGATCTAAAAGACAAATTGAACAGTTAAAATTTGAATGGTGTTAGCTAGTTCGCATAAAGTATCATCACATGAATTAACATTGAACTTGAAGTGAAATTTTCATATATGCAATAAATAATATAAAATTCCTCAAAAAGTGGCTTGAAGAGGATTTATTATACTACAAACATTGAAAAATGTTTCTTCATGTATACTAAAATTCATTCAAAAAAAAAAATTACATTCATGAATCATGTCCACCTAATCTCCTTATATCCACTCAAGCAGATCAAGTACAACTTGTACACCACATTTATTTATATTGGTCTTCCTGCAATCTTCTTTCTTTGGCATCCATGCCAAAACTATGGTATTAATTGGAATAGATCAAAGTTTTGTGTCATCAAGATTTGGTACCCAATATTGTTCTAAAATATTTCCCTTGTATTTCCCTAAACTAGGCTGCCACCAATCAATATTTACATGAAGGGTCTCACTGGCATCATCTTGGAAGATATCTGAGGTGGATTTTTCCATCCAAATCATTTCTCCTTCATCCTCATTACCTGATCTAACAAGAAACAACTTCCTTTTCTCTACATCGGTTCTAGGATCGAATGTTGGCTTTGGCTTGTTGCACTTGGGTCCAACATATACCGGTTCATTTGTCACATTATCGAAATCCACATCCATAATACTTGATATTGCATGGAGTGCATTACCATCAACGTTAACATTTTTCCTCATCTTGGGCCAAAAATCATCTGAAGAAGAATCACTTTCATCCAAGGGTGTATGGTCATTGTAGATTCCATCTAATGCATCAAGAACTCTTTTCCAATAATCTATTTTTTTATTCCATTCCTCTATAACAATTGGTGAATTCTCATTGCCAATAGTCTCTTTCCACATTTTTATGTATGATGTTATTCCTTCCTTTAGTTCTTTTAAATAAACATCATTGTCTTTGGGACGTAAGAAAGATGGCTTCCATGTGGGCAATATAGGTCGACCTTCATCATCTATATTCAAAAACTCACTGTGGTTCCGACGACTTAATGTCTCTGATGGATTCTTTATACCTCATAACTAGAACATCATTCAGTACAAGAAATTGGAAGTACTGGACATTAAGATGTCCAACTAGTGCATTTTCCCCCTCCTTGATGTACCCATTAAGAAAACTTTTGAAGTCATACACTTTGCCAATAAGTTTAGGTGGAAACGCCTGTTTTTCTTCTAGTGTGCAATATGTATACATCATCTCAGATAAAAAATATATATCTATGATTTTCAAGTTGGAAGACATTCTTCCGTAGGTTCCATCTATGTCTTCATGGGTGTGCCCCACAAGCAAGAACCCAACCTCAATAGTGATGAAGACACCAAGTGCAGTTAATAGTGATAGAAACATGAAAACATAATGATTCTTATTATCACTAGCTACATTGTCCAACTGTAACAATAAATGTGGAGGAAGAGGTTTAAAATCAAGATTTTGTTTTTTTGGGCTTCCATTTAAAGATAGGAAAGAATCCTTGTACACTCTACATTTTGAGTAAATAGAGTTTTGAAGTAATGCATTTGAAAGTGGGTTTCTTGAACTTCCACTCTCATCAAGCAAATCACCATACATATCAAGGTGTGGGTCTTTAAGGTCCCCAATCACTTTGCAAGAGATGTACTGGTAAACTGTGATCCCATGTGTACAAATGATAGGGATAAATGACCAAAACCTCATGTGTTATGCCCATGTTTTAGTACATCTAAAAATGACAAACCCAAGTTTGTTCCTGCAACAGATTTTGATTTGACATGTAATCTTGGGATTGAAGTATTTGTTTTGTCCATTTTATCATGGATAATGCTCAAGTATTCCTTTGGATACTGCTATGACATAATTCTATGGGCATAGTAGCAATATCTTCCACACATAACAATCTTATTATGTTTCTTCAGTCTAGCTCATGCCTTTTCTTCCAGCTCTTTTGTAGTCATTGTCTTCATCTGTGCTTTCAACACGATACATTCACTACATTTACTGAAGTTAGTGTTCTTTGAGAATGCCATATATGGAAAATGAGTATTCCAAATCTTTCTCATTGTCTGTTGTGATATTGATGGAAAACTGAGCTCTTGAAGAGCCTCATTGATCTCTTTTAACAAAGAACTTTGGGTGTACGTTGATGGCAGCAGTATTAAAGGATTAGACATTCCATCTTATTCAACTTATTGTGTTTGGTTCAGTGAAAAATCTGAATTATCCATGACAATTTTGTGCAATATTTCTATGGTTGCCACAGTATGTGCACGTCGTTTTCATTTGTTGGTGTTACCATGAATTTCTTTAGCAGGTACTTATTGGAAGTTATGTTGGTAAGTATAGAAGGTGCGTTGAGGAATATTATGTATCTTGTACCATGCTTTCTTACAAATAATATCTCCATTAAATTTCATGTCCTTTACTTTCCTAACAGTAGGAGGTAGGCCATGGCCATGGCTCTTTGACATGATTGTGTTGGAAAGGAGTGAATTCAAGGAAAATTCCCTAATTTCATTTTTTTAAGAGTTTCATACCCCTTATAGCAGTTGCAATGGATTTCCTATCCACATGTTGAAGACAATATTGTTTGCAACATTCATATGCTGCCAAATGTCGATTTCTTTCTCTTCATCTCTTTGTATTTGAAAGTTTCCAACTTTTTTTGTAGCCACAACTCGTTTAATCCTTTTATATGGCCTCGTTATGTGCATAGCAATTGAGGCTGGATCTTTTTCATTATAAAGATCACCATCTCATGTGTTTAAGGGACTTGTGTCCTCTATAAGATCACATACCACCATTTCATTGGGCACCTCCTTGAAATTTTCATTCACCCTTGTAATCTTAGCTTCATTGTCCACCAACTCATTTATTGACCATCTAACCAAACAATGTATAGACATATCTCCAATCCTACATCTTTCACAATTTCTTTCTATGTCTTCCACAAAAACACTGAATTCCTTTTCACCTAACCTTTCACCCTCAACCATGTCATCCTCACAGACATTAACTATGATCCCTTTGACAATGCACATGCTTGTTCCCGTGCACTCATGTGTAAGCGAAAACTTTTTGCATGTGAATGTAAGCCTATCTTGGGGAGCATTTACTTGATAATCATGACAATGAGGTTCCAAATATGATTCTGGCAAAATCTCATAAGATCCCAATGGACCCCTAGTGTATTTTCAAATCCTGTTGGATGTGGCAAAAGAGCATCATGTTTTAACACCTTCTCAATGTTAACCAGTATGGAACCTTTATTTACCATAATTCCATGCACCTTATGACCAATCTTTGTATTGAATATGGATCCTTCACCCGCCGTCACTCCACATTGCAAAAGAGATACCTTGTCTCCAATAGCAAATGCAGAAGAGACATTTCCAAATATACAACAAATTAGACAAACTTAGTATTTGCTCAAAAATAATAAGCAATGTACTATCACAAACACTTAACATGTGCTTCGAGATTTTGATTTACCTTTGTTATGCCTCAAATCTATGATATTCCATGGATGTAAGTCCCCTTCATCAATATATTCCACAATCAAATGTGGTTCAATAACATCAATTATCAAAACCGTAACATATCCTACATTAAGCCTTTCTCCACCATAATGAGTTGTAGTATCTGTAGATTCAACCCTTCCTAGTCCAATAACTTGACCATTAATTAGGAGGTTAACATAGTCTCTCTTATCAAAATTATATTTTCCATTGTAACTCCTCCCAATTTCTGTAAGACATTTGAATTGTAGTTTGTAATTAAAGTTAAACCATGTGAAGTGT
The DNA here is from genome assembly GCA_001517045.1 of Pseudotsuga menziesii. Taxonomy (NCBI): domain Eukaryota; kingdom Viridiplantae; phylum Streptophyta; class Pinopsida; order Pinales; family Pinaceae; genus Pseudotsuga; species Pseudotsuga menziesii. Next base: position 669,498 of record LPNX010066752.1, read on the forward strand.
ATGTTCAAAAATGTAATATAGTTGCAATAATTCAAAACAATAGGGTAGCCCTTTTGTATGCCACGAAACATTGTTCCCCTACATCTTGTGCGCACTAGCAAAAGGGAATTTACATATAAATTACATAAAATATATATGAATAGATAACAATAAGAGTTCCAAGAAGCATTAGAGAATGACAGATATCAACTTAGATAAAACCACCAAATTCCTATTTGACTTTGGACATAGCATTTATATTATTGATGTATGTGTATGAATGTAATGGAAATCTAGCTAGAGTTAGCTTCTGTTCTTAAAACATTGCACGATAAATGAAAGTTAATGTGTGTTAGTTTTCATACTGTATTTTTCCATCTAACAGAACCACATTGTCATCAATCACATTACACCATGATGGAAATCTAGTTGGTGTTAGTTTCCATTCATAAAACATTGCATGGTGACTAAAAGCTAATCTATGTTAGTTTTCATAAGATAGTTTGTCATCTAACACACCCACATTGTCATCAAATACATTACACCATAATGAAAATATAGTGGAGTTAGCTTCCTTCTAACAACATGGCATGGTGAGTGAAACCTAACCTACGATAGCTTTCATAAGAAAAGTTTCCATCTAACACAACTACATTGTCATCAATCACATTGCACCACGATGGAAATCTATATGGAGTTAGTTTTCATTCTTAAAACATTGCACAATCAGTGAAAGTTAAAGTGTGTTACTTTTTCATGAGGTAGTTTTTCATCTGACACAACCACATTGTCATCAATCACATTGCACCATGATGGAAATCGAGCTTGAGTTGGATTTTGTTCTTAAAACATTGCACTGTGAGTGAAATGTGATGTGTGTTAGTTTTCATAAGGTCGCTTTCTATATAAAATAACCACATTGTCATCAAATATATCACACCATGATGAAAATCTAGCTAGAGTTAGTTTTACTTTTAACAACATGGCATGATGAGATAAAGTTAATGTGTGTCAGCTTTCATAAGGTAGTTTTTCATCTACCACAACCACATTTTTATCAATCACATTTCACCGCAATGGATATCTACTTGGAGTTAGCTTTGTCTTTAAATCGTTGCACGGTGAGTGAAATCTAATGTTTGTTAGCTTTCATAATGTAGTTTTCCATCTAGCACAACCACATTGTCATCAATCACAATTCACCATGATGGAAATCTAGTTGTAGTTACCTTTCATTCTTAAGACATTGCATGGTGAGTAAAAGCTAATTTGTTAGCTGTCATAAGTTAGTTTTTCATCTAACATAGCCACATTGTCCTACATTATACCATGATGGAAATTTATCTAAAATTAGCTTTCCTTCTAACAACATGTCATGATGAGTGAAAGCTAATGTGTCTTAGTTCATTGCACCATGATAGAAAGTTAGCTGGAGTTAGCTTTTTTTCTTAACACATTGCACGTTGAGTGAAAGTTAATGTGTATTAGTTTTCATAAGGCAGTTTTCTATCTAAAGCAAACACATTGTTATCAAATACATAACAAGATGATGGAAATCTAGCTATAATTAGCTTAACTTTTAACAACGTGTTAGTTGTCGTTTTTAAAGCATTGTATGATGAGTGAAAAAAATGTGTGTTAGCTCATTATACCAAGATGGAAATCTAGCTCGAGTTAGCTTTTGTTTTTAAAACATTGCACGGTGAGTGAAAGTTAATGTGTGTTAGAATTCATAAGGTAGTTTTCTATTTAAAAGAGTCACATTGTCATCAAATACATTAAACCATGATGAAAATCTAGTTGGAGTTAGATTTCGCCCTTAAATCATTGTACGGTGAGTGAAATCTAATGTATGTTATCTTTCATAATGTAGTTTTCATCTAACACAACCACGTTGTCATCAATCACAATGCACCATGATAGAAATGTAGTTGGAGTTAGATTTCATAAGATAGTTTTCTATCTAACACAACCAAATTGTCATCAAATACATTAAACCATGATGAAAATCTAGTTGGAGTTAATTTTATTCTTAACAACATGGCACGATGAGTGAAAGCTCATGTGTGTTAGCTCATTACACCATGATAAAAATCTAGCTCGAATTAGTTTTCTATCTAACACAACCACATTGTCACATTGCACTGTGAGGGAAATCTAATTGGAGTTAGATTTCGACCTTAAATCATTGTACGGTGAGTGAAATCTAATGTATGTTATCTTTCATAATGTAGTTTTCCATTTAGAAAAACCACATTGTCATTAATCAACATGCACTATGTTGAAAATGTAGCTAGAGTTAGCTTTCATTCTTAAAACGTTGCACGGTGAGTAATAGCTAATGTGTGTTGGCTTTCGTAAGGTAGTTTTTCATCTAACACAGCCACATTGTCATCAAATACATTACACCATGATGTAAATCTAGCTAGAGTTAGCTTTTCTTCTAACAACATGGCACAATGAATGAAAGCTAATGTGTGTTATCTTTCATAAGGTAATTTTTCATTTAACACAACCACATTGTCATCGATCACATTGATCTATGATGGAAATATAACTGGAGTTAGATTTCATCCTTAAATCATTGCATAGTGAGTGAAATATAATGTGTGTTAGCTTTCATAATGTAGTTTTCCATCTAACACAACCACATTGTCATCAATCACAATGCACCATGATGGAAATCTAGCTAGAGTTAGCTTTCGTTCTTAAAACATTGTACAGTGAGTAAAGCTAATGTATGTTAACTTTCATAAGGTAGTTTTCCATCTAAAACGATCATATTGTTATCAAATACATTGCACCATGATGAAAATCTTACTGGAGTTGGCTTTCCTTCTAACAACATGGCACTATAAGGGAAAGCTTATATGTGTTACCTCATTAAACCATGATGGAAATCTAGTTGGAATTAGCTTTCTTTTCAACAACATGGCACGATGAGTCAAAGTTAATGTGTGTAATCTTTCATCAGGTAGTTTTCCATGGAACATAACCACATTGTCATGAATCACATTGCACCGTGTTGGAAATCTAGTTGGAGTTAGTTTTTATACTTAATTCATTGCACTATGAGTAAAATCTAATGTGTGTAAGCTTTCATAGTGTGGTTGTCCATCTAGCACAACCACATTTTCATCAATCACAATGCACCATGATGAAAATCTAGTTGGAGTTAGCTTTTGTTCTTAAAACATTGCATGATGAGTAAAGTTAATGTATGTTAGCTTTCATAATGTAGTTTTTCATCAAACACAGCCACATTGTCATCAAATACATTACACCATGATGGAAATCTAGTTGGAGTTAGCTTTCTTTCTAACAACATGGCACTATAAGGGAAAGCTTATGTATGTTAGCTCATTACACCATGATGAAAATCTAGTTGGAGTTAGCTTTCCTTTTAACAACATGACACAATGAGTGAAAACGAATATGTGTTAGTTTTCATAAAGTAGTTTTCCATGTAACACAACCACATTGTCATCAATCACATTGCGCCATGTTGAAAATATAGCTGAAGTTAGATTTCATCCTTAAATCGTTGCACGATGAGTGAAATCTAATGTGTCGAAGCTTTCATAGTGTAATTTTCCATCTACCACAACCACATTATCATCAATCACAATGCACCATGATGGAAATCTAACTAGAAATAAATTTCGTTCTTAAAACATTGCACGGTCAGTAAAACTAATGTCTGTTAGCTTTCATAAGGTAGTTTTCTGTCTAACACAGCCACATCGTTATCAAACACATTGCACCATGATGAAAATCTAGCTGGAGTTAGTTTTTCTTCTAACAACATGGCACTATAACGGAAAACTTATGTTTGTTATCTCATTACACCATGATGAAAATCTAGTTGGAGTTATCTTTCCTTTTAACAACATGGCACGATGAGTGAAAGCTACCGTGTGTAAGATTTCATAAGGTAGTTTTCCATGTAACACAATCACATTGTTATCAAACACATTGCACCGTGTTGGAAATCTAGTTGGAGTAAGTTTTCATCCTTAAATCGTTGCACGATGAGTGAAATCTAATGTGTGTAAGTTTTCATAGTGTATTTTTTCATCTAGCACAACCACATTGTCATCAATCACAATGCACCATTATGGAAATCTAGCTGGAGCTAGCTTTCATTCTTAAAACATTGCACGGTGAGTAAAGCTAATGTTTCTTAGCCTTCATAAAGTAATTTCTCATCTAACATAGCGACATTGTCATCAAATACATTCCACCATGATGGAAATCTAGCTGGAGTTAGCTTTCCTTCTAACAACATAGCACTATAAGGGAAAGCTTATGTGTGTTAGCTCATTACACCATGATGAAAATCTAGCTGGATTTAGCTTTTCTTTTAACAACATGGCACGATGAGTGAAAGCTAATGTGTGTTAGCTTTCATAAGGTAGTTTTTCATGTAACACAACTACATTATCATCAATCACATTGTGTAGTGTTGGAAATTTACCTGAAGTTAGCTTTCATCCTTAAATCGTTGCACGATGAGTGAAATATAATGTGTGTAAGCTTTCATAGTGTAGTTTTTTATCTAACACAGCCACATTGTCATCAATCACAATGCACCATGATGGAAATCTATCTGGAGTTAGTTTTCATTCTTAAAACATTTCACGGTGAGTAAAATCTAATGTGTGTTAGATTTCGTAAGGTAACTTTCCATCCAACACTGCCACATTGTCATCAAATACATTACACCATGATGGAAATCTAGCTAGAGTTAGCTTTCCTTCTAACATGGCACTATGAGTAAAAGCTTATATGTGTTAGCTCATTACACCATTATGAAAATCAAGCTGGAGTTGGCTTTCTTTTTAACAACATGGCATGATGAGTAAAAGCTAATTTGTGTTATCTTTCATAAAGTAGTTTTTTATTTAACACAACGTCATTGTCACATTGCACCATCATGGAAATCTAGTTGAAGTTAGCTTTAAACCTTAAATCGTTGCACGGTGAGTGAAATCTAATGTGTGTTAGCTTTCATAATGTAAATTTTCATTTAGCACAATCACATTGTCATCAATCAAAATGCACCATGTTGGAAATCTAGCTAGAGTTAGCTTTCGTTCTTTAAACGTTGCGCGGTGAGTAATAGCTAATGTGTGTTATCTTTCATAAGGTAGTTTTTCGTCCAACATAGCCCCATTGTCATCAAATACATTACAACATGATGCAAATCTAGCTGGAGTTAGCTTTCATTCTAACAACATGGCATGATGAGTGAAAGATAATGTGTGTTAACTTTCATAAGGTAGTTTTCCATCAACACAACCACATCGCCATTGATCACGTAGCACCGTGATGGAAATCTAGCTAGAGTTATCTTTCATCCTTGAATCATTGCACAGTGAGTGAATTCTAATGTGTGTTAGCTTTCATAATGTAGTTTTCCATCTAGCACAACCACATTGTCATCAATCACAATGCACCATGATGGAAATCTAGCTAGAGTTAGTTTTCGTTCTTAAAACATTGCACAGTCAACAAAGTTAATGTCGGTTAGTTTTCATAAGGTAGTTTTTCATCTAACACGGACACATTTTTATCAAATACATTACATCATGATGGAAATTTAGTTGGAGTTAGCTTTCCTTCTAACAACATGGCACTATAAGGGAAATCTTTTGTTTGTTAGCTCATTAAACCATGATGGAAATCTAGTTGGAGTTAGTTTTCATTTTAACAATATGGTATGATGAGTGATAGCTAATGTGTATTAGCTTTCATACGGTAGTTTTCCATTTAACACAATCACATTGTCATCAAGCACATTGCACTGTGTTGAAAATCTAGCTGGAGTTAGCCTTCATCCTTAAATCGTTGCATGGTGAGTGAAATCTAATGTGTGTAAGCTTTCATAGGGTATTTTTCCATCTAGCACAACCACATTGTTATCAATCACAATGCACCATGATGGAAATCTAGCTAGAGTTGGTTTCCATTCTTAAAACATTGCACGGTGAGTAAAGTTAATGTATGTTAGTCTTCATAAGGTATTTTTTCATCTAACACACCCACATTGTCATCAAATACATTACACCATGATGGAAATCTAGCTGGAGTTAGCTTTCCTTCTAACAACATGGCACTATAAGAGAAAGCTTATGTTTGTTAGCTCATTACACCATGATAGAAATCTAGCTGGAGTTAGCTTTCATTTTAACAACATGGCACGATGAGTGAAAACTAATGTGCGTTAGTTTTCATAAGGTAGTTTTCCATGTAACACAACCACATTGTCATCAATCACATTGGGTTGTGTTGAAAATCTAGCTAAAGTTAGCTTTCATTCTTAAATCGATGCACGGTGAGTGAAATCTAATGTGTGTAAACTTTCATAGTGTAGTTTTTCATCTAGCACAGCTACATTGTCATCAATCACAATGCACCATAATGGAAATCTAGCTGGAGTTAGCTTTCGTTCTTAAAACATCGCCCGGTGAGTAAAAGCTAATGTGTGTTAGTTCTCATAAAGTAGTTTTCCATCTAACACTGCCACATTGTCATCAAATACATTACACCATGATGAAAATCTAATTGGAGTTAGCTTTCCTTCTAACATGGCACTATGAGTGAAAGCTTATATGTTAGCTCATTACACCATTATGAAAATCTAGCTGGAGTTAGATTTCTTTTTAACATGGCACGATGAGTGAACTTATCATTACCAAGTGGTTTTGTCATTATGTCAATATTTTCTCTACTGTAGGACAATAATAAAGGCAAATGTATTGATTGTCAACCAACTATCTGATGTGATTGTGATGAACTTCAATATGCTTAGTTATGGCATGATAGACTGAATTTTTTGCCATTTTGAGAGCACTCTGATTGTCACAGAAAAGTGAGGTTATCACTGCTTGGTCAAGTTGAAGATCGACCAATATTCTTCGTAACCACATTGCCTCACAACCTGTACTGAAGTCTGCCTTGTATTTTTTGTCAATGGAGGATAAGGCAACTGTAGCTTGTAGATTACTTTGCCATGAAATTACCTTCCTAAACCAAGAGTGAACACATAACCTGTTTCTGACTTCCTTGTATCAACTGATCCAGCGTAATTGAAATCAATATGCTCTGCTAGCATGGAGTCAACATATCTTTGATATAGAATGCCAAAGTCAAGGGTCCCTTTGAATATTAACGGACTGATTTTGCAACTTGCCAATGTAACTCTTCAGGATTAGACATGAATTGAGAAAGAGACAAATCACTAAAAAACATAGATTTGATTGGGTGGTAGTAAGATAAATCAAACTACCAACCAATTTCCAATACAATGACTCGTTGACTAGTGGTGAGTCCGTGTAAGTTGAGATTTTTATGACAACTTCCATAGGTCTAGATCTAGGATTACATTCAGTCATTCTGAATTTTTTGAAGAGTTCTTTGGCATACTTGACTTGTGATAAAAATACAGCGTACTTAGATTGCAAAAATTCTACACCTAAACAATAATGAAGCAGGCTTTAATCAGTAATTTCAAAAATAGATCAAATATCAAATTTCACCTGTTGAATCTTGTTGGCACTGCTTTTGGTGATGGGAAGACCATCAACATAGACAAAATAAGATCAATATATCATCGTCACTGTTTTTGATGTAGTAAGTGGGTTCATAATAGGTTTTTCTAACTCTAGAATCTCTAAGGTATTGATCAAGTTTGAAATACCATGCTTGAGGAGTCTGCTTGAGTCCATAGAAGGACTTTACCATCCATACAAGGACTTTACCAACCAACAAACCAAATGTTTCTTTCCAAAAAAATGAAACCCTTGCGGTTACATCAAGGAACTTTTAACATCCATCTGTATATCTTCCATCCATAATTAGCAGAAATGGAGATAACTAGTCGAAAAGTTACCATTTTCACTGTGGGGGCAAAGATTTCTTCACAGTACACCCCTTCATCTTGTGCATATCCTTTGGCAACAAGACAAGCTTTGTATTTGTCTTAAGAACAATCTAGTTTATATTTTACTTTTAAAATCCATTTACAACCAAGTGCTTTCTTCCCTAGAGGCAATGTGGACAAGACCCAAGTCTTTCTTTTCATCTATGCATCATATTTCACTTTCATTGCAGCCTCTGATTCAAGTTTTCCTTTGGATTCTTCAAATGTGCTAGGTTCAAATACCTGACATGAAAACAACATAAGTTAGAGAAAAATTTATCTGCTCACTGCCTTGCACAATTTGTTTCCTCAATCATGTCGTCTTTCCTTCTAGTGCCTTTGGCAACTCATCTTCTCAATATCCTTCCATCAAGGTATAATACCATTTCCATTTCCTTTGTTGGCCCTCTTGGTCTTTCTGTGAAGATCAAGAATCCCTCTCTGTTGTGAAGATTGAGAATCCCCCTCTTCTTCACCAAACCCCTCCTTGGAACTTGACTCCTATGATGTTTCCGGCGCTGAGTCCTATTTGATTTCAACACCAGAACTTGTTCTTGAATGAGCAACAATTTCCCATACACTACTTAGTACTATCCATAGATTTACCATCATCACAGAAGAATGATATTTTCTCATCTACAGCATCTCTATTAATCACAATTTTGTTCATAGAAACATCCAGTTATTCATTAGGAACGTTTTTCCTTGGGAATATTTACAAAAGCAATACAACTGAAAATACGAAAATCTCTTACAAAAGGTTTTCTACCTAACCATGAATCCTTAGGAGTGATATCCTACAAATATTTACAAGGAGTTTTGTTAAGGATGTAAACCACAACATTCACTGGTTTTTCCCAGTATGGCTATGGTACATTCTGGCTGTACCCCATGCACTTTGCCATCTCCACAACTATCTTATTCCTCCTTTCCATGACTCCATTTTGTTGTGGAGTGTATGGAGTGGTATACCGCCTATGTATACCTTCCCTTTTGCAAGATTCTTTGAACTAAGTTGAAACAAACTCACCTCCATTATCATATCCTAAAGCTTTCAGTTGTTTACTTGTTTGTTTCTCTACCAAAGCTTTTTATGTTACAAAATTTGAACAACAACTTGACTTATTATTCATAAAACAAACCCTAATTTTCCTTGAATAGTCATCAACCAGCAATAGGAATTACTTATCTCCATATATTGTAAGTGTTTTCATTGGACCATGCAAATCAACATGTACTAGGTCCAAAAATCATTTGGCTTGCCATGTTTTATTGTCAGTATCAAATAAAAGCCAATGTTGTTTTCATAACTGACAGCCTGCACGTATCTCTAACAATCCTGCACATACCTCTAACAATCCTGAATGGATGGAAGACCATCCACCATATTAGTATTGTTAAGTACAAATAAATATTGATAACTTAAGTGTCCATACCTTTAATGCCAGAGTACATTTGTATTCTCTACCACAGCTGGTGCATGTGCCTTTGTTGTTTTTAGAATCAACCAGTCTATGCAACCCTTTTTCACCAATACAAACTATAGTCACCTTGTTATCACGAGAGTAGTGACCATATATTTGCTTCCTTGAAAATTTACAAAAATATTAGGGTTCCTAGTTATCTCACTAATAGACGAGATTTTTGCTCATGTTAGGACCATATCGAACGTTTTTGAAAGTATAAGTTAAAGTATTGTTCAATATGACATGAAAAACCTCACATCCTCTAACATAGTGAGTCCATCCATCACCCAAAGCAATAGATTCACTATTACTCTTATCTTTAATGAAATTTACATACCAGTTTCTGTGACACTTGTAGTGGTGAGATGCACCTTAGTCGAATACCAGGCTATAGACTTAGTTGATTGATTATGTAATGCCACAAATGCAAAATCACCCATTGCTTCGTCTTCACCTCTTTCGGCAACATTTGCATGCCTTGATTTCATTTGACCACGTTGCGATTCATATTGTTTTTTTGGAAATATCTTTTGAAGTGTCTAGGCTTATTGCAGTAATAACATCTGAATTTGTTCTCTTTGAGACATTGCTAGCATTTTTTTTGTCTTTGCCTTTGAACTATGCACTTAATGCACTCATTATAGTGGATGGATTTGATGCTTCTATCTGATCTAGCCTCCTTTCCTTTTGTACAAAAAAGTGTTAATAACTTCTCAAATGTAAGTTGTTGGTTCTCCCCAAGTAGATGTAAGGACTCAACAAATGAATCAAAGGATAGTAGAAAACTTCGCATCAACAAAGCAACCATATCCTCATCATCCACCAGCTTCTTAATAGCAAAAAAATGATCATTAAGATCCTTCAAGTGCAATAAATATTTAGAGACTGGTCCTCCTTCCTGTAACTTGGTGGAAACGTTAAAACAAAAGATTTTTAAAATACAATGACCACCCAACTTATGATGCTTGATACTTATTTTGGAGATTTGTCCACAACATAGGTGCTACAATGGAATTTCTTACTTTTGGAACTAATGTAACTGCAACTGACAGTTTGAGAAGCATAAGTGCCTCTTTATGTCTTTTATCATAGTTTTTGGGATAATTTGTTGGTCTGTATTCTTTACCTAAGATCATAGTGGAAAAAATCACAATTTTTCTTGGCTGTCAATTTTTCGGCCCGAAAAAATCCTGATTTTTCAAAAAATTGGACATCGGGAAAATCATTAAAAAAATTGGGAAAATCGGCAAAAGCCGGCAAAAAATGGGAAAATCAGGGAAAAAACCGGCAAAAAATTGAGAAAATCGGGAAATATCAGGGAAAAAAGGGAAAATTTGGCAAATAGGGGAAAATCAGGAAGCTAATTTTGACCCTATTGAAGTACAAAATTTGCATTTTTTAATGTTTGTTGCGGTTTGCCGATTTTTTCGCCGATGTTGCCGAGAAGATGTTTTCTAGACCCTCCCTGATTTTTTGTTGATGCCGATTTTTTCCACTATGCCTAAGATGGTTTGTTCAAGATCTCTAAATTCAATAATGGTTAGTATCTTATGACTCCATAAACTGTAATTCTTTCCAATCAATTTTTCACACTTCGGAAAGAGTAAATGATGCTAACTAGCCATTACTAACACAAATCAAAGAGTGAAGACTACAATTTAGCATAGGCTTACTACCATTGAGAGTACTCCATCCAATCAGTTTAGTAAACCTCCTTTATGTCGATAGTAGCTTTGAATTTCCACGCAGTGGCTGGGCAATACTTCCACTCTCCAATTCCCAGCATGTCATCATTCCTTCACAAAGTGGTTTCATGGTCAATACCAAGGTGGTGACTGATGATGATAGGTGGTTTCATGGCCTATTGTTGATGATGATAGATATTCACTTATTGATGAATCTGATCACAAATCTAGTGCCATACCACTGTTCCTTTGTTTTCTATGTTGGCTGCACCTTCTCAGCAAGCCATATTGTTGATGATGATAGATAAGCCATGTCATCATTCCTTCATTTCATGGCCTATTGTTGATGATGATAGATATTCACTTATTGATGAATCTGATCACAAATCTAGTGCCATACCACTGTTCCTTTGTTTTCTATGTTGGAAGCACCTTCTCAGCAAGCCATATTGTTGATGATGATAGATAAGCCATGTCATCATTCCTTCACATAGGTGGTTTCATGGCCTATTGTTGATGATGATAGATATTCACTTATTTATGAATCTGATCACAAATCTAGCGCCATACCAATGTTCCTTTGTTTTCTATGTTGGCTGCACCTTCTTAGCAAGCCATACAGCTGCTAAGTTTCAGCAATTTGTGGAGGTTTCCTTGTAATTACTAATCTTTGATTAAGGAATGAAAAGCTGATTTTGTAGGAGAAATTACCTGTGTATGTATGAATTTTTTTATGCTTCCACTCTTTACAGTTTATAGCTATACATAGTGTGATTGATGCTATATTCAGGATTTAAATTTTTTGCATTGATTAATTTCAACAATAAATTGATTTGATAGAGGACACAAGGACAACAGTCACCTAGGCTAGGAAATTTTACAGTGCATCCATGAAAAAACATAGATTTGTGATTGATGGTATGATTAGAAATTATTTTTTCTGCATTAATTAAATTTGGAATTAATTGATTTGATGGAGGACACAAGGACAGTAGTCACCTAGGCTAGGAAATTTTAGATTGCATCCATGAAAAAACTAGATTGCATTCTGGAATTATTAATGATTATTTTAAAAGTCTAAAACTTTAGGCATCAATGGATTTTTTAATGTTTATATATTTGGGGCAGGGCCCGGTATGTCCTACACCAATGTTCTGTGTTGTCCCCTGAAATTTTGGGGGTTCTCTAGACTGAACTGGGTACATGTCTCCACATACCCATTCCATCACATACCATAAACTTGTTTTAAGAATATTATGAGTTATAACACATTTTATTATAGTTTGTCTGAGAGAAGTATGTTTTCATTTAATGAATGCTGAATATGGAACACTATCAAACTTGGCCAACAACTTTATTTCTAGAGTTGTATGCCCCTTGGGGTTTGAACATGGGTCATCAACATGGCGACACCCCATTTTCAAGAGCAGTATCGACCAGCTTCGATTTCATTATATAGACAGCCCTAGCAGCTTCAAAAGATTGGATAGAGTAGCTATTGACATCCTGATTATTTTATAATAAATATCAAATTGCTTGGGAAATTTACTGAGTTGATTAATTTTTTTATTTTAAACATTATATTAAGAGTTTGCTCGATTCAACATATACTGCAATGGATATGGTTCTTTCTAATGCATTATTTTATTCCTCTTGTTGTTTAGCCTTTTTATTGCTAACTAATATAGTGGCATATCCATAGGGAGTGGTACTCGTGGCATTTTCCTGAGATGGTGAAGATTGTCAATGACAGCTATATCTATGCAAGAGTAGCAAAATTTGTGAAGGATAAGTCCACTTTGTCAGAGGATGCCTTATCTGAGTTGACAGAATTAACTGGTGATGAAGACAAAGCTAAGGATATTATTAAGGCTGCTAAGGCTTCTATGGGTACACCTTTATTTGTTGAACGAAAACTGTGATCATTTACTGAAATGGAATCATGTGGATTGCTGTAATTTTGATTCACCCTTTTTGTGACATTTTATAATTATGTTTTGTGATGTCAGTTCAAGATATTTCTCCTATTGATTTAATAAACATCGAGCAGTTTGCATAGAGGGTTATAGAACTTTCAGAATATTGAAAACAACTTCATTCTTACCTTTTGTCAAAGATGCAAGATATTGCTCCAAACCTTGCAAGCTTGATTGGTGAAATGGTAGGTGCTCGGTTGATCTCTCATAGGTTTGTGTCTTGCTCTTTTTAGTCTCTGGTTTACAAAACGAAAACAAATATTGGATCAATGTGGAGTAAATTGACACTGTCGTATGTAACAGGCTACTACAAGGTGGCCTTATTCCTTTCCTCTGCCATTATACTTGTTTGAACTACCCAACTATGGAACAGAAAATTATTACACAAAAACATAACCCCTTTCTCTCCTGGCAGTGAAGGTTTTAAGGATGGAGTCATCAAATTCAAAACAGTAACATTTTTCAGGAGTCACCATCACAACATCCACTTTATTAATTGATTCAATTTTTCCTCTTAGATTTTATTTAAGTTCTTGATTCAAGACCAATTATCCTAGGGGAATAACAGCAATGGCCTCTCCCTTTATCTATTAGCAAACATCCTTTGTTTTTAGAAAAAAATTTACACAACAAAACTAGCAACTCTATTGCACATAATTTAGTGCACTCTTTTGTATAGGATCGTTATACAAAACTGTACCTATTTTCCTATAGTAGTGTCCGAGAAAGCTATGGGCAAGACGAAACAGTCCGGGTAGGTAGACAGAGATCTCAGGAAAGTAGACAGAGGACTTGGGAAAGTACAGGAACTTCTCGGGAAGGCTCGGTTTAATTACAGGCAGATCCGGGCAAGCAGTCATGAACACGGGCAGCAGAAAAATAGGCTCCGGGAAGGCAGCATTAGATCCGAGCAGCTCCAGGCAGGAAGTTGTAGATCCGAAAACAAATCTGGGAAGTCTAGGCAAGTAACAACAAATCTGGGCTGCATATTTAGATTTTCTGGACAGCAAGAAGAATTAGGGAAGAAAGCCCTAATTTGTATTTTGATGTAAAATTCATGTTCTGTGAAGGAAATTTGGGTAGCAGTGGAACTCTGGCAGCAGTGAATTTGGGCAGCAGTCAAACAACTTTTGGGCAGCAAGTTGATGGTCACAGGTGGTTAGGGTTTTACTCACCCTCCACGTGGCAGCATATGGTAGCAGCAGCAAGCCTGCTAGGGCTTCATTATACTTGAATTTTTTTCATGTACATTCATCTCGGAATTTCGAGATCAATTCTCTTCTTTTAATGAACAAACTCAGTCATTTCATTTAAGGGATGAATTACTAATGCTTTTGGGTTTTTTGTCCTTTAAAGGTATCCCTGTGAAAATTCATGTGTTCAATTGTGTGATGCTTGGTTGACTACTGCACTTGTCTCACTCCTGTTTACTTTTCAATCTCTATCTATATTACAGTCTACAATTTCTTAAGAATGACATGCACATGTTAAAATTCAACATGGTATCAGAGCTTTGCATGTGAATATTGCAGTAAGAGAGCAAATTACTGTAATACTCCTAAACCTTGGGACATCTGTAGACTAAGATAGCGGACTAGTTAATCAGAGATGGCCACCAACATCTTTGGACCAGAAGAAAGGCTTGAGGGGTCAGCCAACTACAACTCATGGAAACCCAGGCTTATGGACACCTTAGAAGAGAATGACCTAGATGATTTGGTTCTTAATGCCACAAAAGAACCTACATCTAATGTTTGAAGCATTGCCTTTAAGAAGAAGTAAGAAAAGGCAAGGTGGATCATCTATGACTCACGACACCCACTCTTGTTATAGTCTAACCCCAAGCTAGGGTTCCATGGTGATCTCTTGTAGCACCATCTTCATCTTTTCACTAGCTAGGGTTTAACCCTTGGCCTATTCACCTTCACGACAACCCTTAGAATCTTCACGGGGAGCATCATACATTCATGGGCAGCAACATTCCATCACAGGTAGTCTCATATTGTTCAACATCAGCATCATTTCACCCTCCTCTTGGCTGTTGTCTATCCCGAGCAGCTCCTACAGTAGCTCGGGTAGTAGCAACAGGCTGTCGGGCAATAACAACAAGGTCTTGGGCAGCAAAAGTAGGCTCGAGTAGTAGCAGGGTTGTTGGGGTTTTTGTCCTTTAAAGGTTTCCCCATGCAAAACTATTGTGTTCAGTGTGTGTGATGTTGTTGATGTTTCTACTGCACTTTTCTTTTCTTTTGTTATCTTTCGATCGACAAAATTTTAAAGAATTCATGCTAATGCTAAAATTCAACACCAAGGGCCATTCTTTCAATGGAGGCACTTGGTAAGTTACCAGGAATTTGAACCAGTTTGGGACTAGGGAACTCAACCCAGGGCTGAGGGCCATTCTATAGGAGAATGGATGCTGATCAGTTACCAAGAAATTGACCCAGTTTGGGACTGGGGTGGGACTAGGGATCTCAGCCTCGAACTAAGGGCCATTCACTGAATGAAGGTACTTTGTTAGTTACCAGAAATTTGAACCAGTCTGGGACTGGGGGACTCAGCCTGGGCTAAGGGCCATTCTTCGGGAGAATGGAGGCACTTTGTCAGTTACCAAGTATTTGACATTAAGTCATTTGATGCATCCTAGGGCTGAGGCACCTGGTTAGTTACCAGGTCATCACCATAAGCCCTAGACCAAGTCTGGGCATGTGATGCACTCCTCTCCTTTATCTATGGGCTATTAGACCTTCTCTGGGTATTAGCTACCCCTGGTTAAGAGACCTAGCACCTGATCTTTGTGGCACAAGGAGATCAAGTTAAATCATTTAGTAATTCTCCTTATTTATGATGATGTGCTTTGAGTGGGCATGAAGGACCCTAGAGACCACTTTCTTTGACCACAAAATACTTGCAGGACCATCTAACTGTAACGAACATAAAATATATAAATATTAAAATTAATATTAATATATGATTATTAATTAATAATTAATAATTATCAAAGAGTCATGACTGTAGGTTGGAAATTCACGAATGGACATATATACGTCCAACCATTGTAAATGTATTACATCAATTCATATCATCAATTTAATATATTATTATGGCTTATCTCATTTACCAAGTTTTCTGGTAATATTATTTCTAGAAGCGAATAAATATTCGCTTCAGTGGTATCAGAGCCTCGTTGGCTAGATCCTGACCTTTGGCCATATTTTTTGGCTTTTAGCCATCACCCAGGTTTCCCAGAATTTTTGGGTTTCCCAAAAACTAGGACTTTGTCCTTAAAAAAATAAAAAAAGGGTAAAAGTAACTCCCCCCAAAAAAAGAGAGTTAAAAAAAAAAGTGAAGGAAAAATTAAAAACAAAAACCGAGGGTTTCCCAAAAAAATAGGACTTTGTCCTTAAAAAAATAAAAAAAGGGTAAAAGTAACTCCCCCCCAAAAAAAGAGAGTTAAAAAAAAGTGAAGAAAAAAGTAAAAACAAAGGGTTTCCCAAAAAAATAGGACTTGTCCTTAAAAATAAAAAAATAAAAAGGGTAAAAGTAACTCCCCCCCAAAAAAGAGAGTTAAAAAAAGAAAAGCTGAAGAAAAAAGTAAAAACAAAAAAAAACACTAAAAGAATGAGCCAAAAAAAGGGAAAGATAAAAAAAGTAAAAAAAAAAGGGGGAAAGAAAAAAAAGCTTAGAAAAGAAAAGATAAAATTAAAAAGTGCATAATAATATAAAAAGTGCATAATAGTAACTATTAAAAGAAGCAAGTGGGATTTGAACCTGGGTGGGGAAGTTAACAATTATTCCTCCCAACCACCCAATCTACTCACATTTTAAAAAACTTAAGGGAAATAAAATATCAAAAATGTGCGTAATAATTAATACTAAAAAGTAAGTGAGATTCAACTTAGGTGGGGAAGTCAAAGGAAAAACAAAATCGAAGATCATTATCATCTAGTGTGGAAGAAATCAGATATCATGGAATCTGGTTTGCAAGCACAAATAGAGAAATTAGAAACCAAGTTAAAGCATTATCGAATAGAGAATGAAGAATTAAGGGACAAAAATACGAAATCGGAAATATTGATTAAATTACGTCAGATGACAAAAGAGCGCAAGGAACAAATAATTTCCAACCAGAACAATTATGTAGAAAAATTGTATGCCCAAATTAAGAAATTAAAAGACGAAAGTGATTTCAATCAGAGACGAACAAATCAAGATATAAAGAAAGAAATAAGTAATTACGAAGTAGAAACAATCCGCTTAAACAAAATCATTAACAACAAGGATGAAGAACTGACGCACATACGACAGAAATTAACAGATCAAGAATCATTGGTCGACCAGTATCGATAACAGATAAAAGTTCTTCAACAACAAAATAGCGATGCTGAAAAAGAACACAAGCTGGAGATCGCAAGGAGTAATAAAATAATATCCAACAATTCTGAAGAAATTTTCAGATTAAGAAATCACAACAAAACCCTGATTACAAAAATAAAAAATTTGAAAAACAACAGCAAGAGGGGACAATCCGGTGAAGACCTAGAAGGGAAATTACTAGAAAAGAAAGAAGAAAACCAGTGTTTAAATAATAGTAATCAGGAACTACATAACCAAATCAAGGAGCTAGAAATTGAAAAAAAATCGCAAGAGGAAGGAATCGAAAAAAGTCAGAATCGTAACAATCTAATAGATAACCAAGAAGCACAAATCAAGGAAGTGAAGAAAGTTCTTGTCGCAATGCAAAAGAAAGAAGAACAAACAACACCTACACCTTACAGACATCCTAATTATAGTCATCATTTTGACCAACGACAAGGTCAAAATGAATATTCACAGAAGACTTATGTGGACATGTGAAAATATCGACATACCAAGCAACAATTGAGACAAATTGTCCCACAAAATTATCTCAGAGCTCTGATAAAAATAGATCTAGGATGGACCACAGCAGATACGATGCGACAATTCTCCTGGGGAATCCGTAATTCGTATCGGCTCATCTCCTCAAATGTCGCAAATACAAAATGGAAAGAATTTCGAGATGACAAGTTAAAATAAATCAGACATAAATGTCAAATACATCTTTGAGGACAAAGATTTCCTTAAGGGGAAGGCAATGTAACGAACATAAAATATATAAATATTAAAAATAATATTAATAGATGATTATTAATTAATAATTAATAATTATCAAAGAGTCATGACTGTAGGTTGGAAAGTCATGAATGGACATATATAAGTGCAACCATTGTAAATGTATTACATCAATTCATATCATCAATTTAATATATTATTATGGCTTATCTCATTTACCAAGTTTTCTGGTAATATTATTTCTACAAGCGAATAAATATTCACTTCAGTACCACTGATGCGAATAATTATTCGCTTACACAAATAATATTACCAAATTACTTGGAATATTAAATAATCCATAATATATAAATTGATGATCTGAATTGATGTAATACATTTACAATGGTTGGACTTATATATGTCCATTCGTGACTTTCCAACCTACAGTCATGACTCTTTGATAATTATTAATTATTAATTAATAATTATCTATTAATATTATTTTTAATATTTATATATTTTATGTTCGTTACACTAACCCTAAGCCTTGGTCCATTTGAAAGACCAAGTGGCACAAGTCAAAATGCAAAAAGACTTTTTGTACCACAAAAGATTAAAGTCAAAAGGGTAAAGAGGAAAAAGATACAAACCATAATGTCAACTCCTAATTATGTGGGACCAACCCAAATGTTTGAAAGCCTATAGATAAATGCCACTTGCAATTCATTTTAACACACAACAACTTTCATCACTTCACTGCTCCTTCTTGGACTGAGGAAAGATTCATGACTGAGATTATCCGCTGCTTTTGAGAGGAGATTTTTGTGGTTGGGCTCTTTCTTTATCATTCTTTCTTTATCTCTTTTCGCTATCCTAGTGTGGTTTCCTAGCTCACTAGGGATTCTCCTTGTACAGGCTACAATCCACATTAGTGGTCAGGAGCTGCTACAATCCACAAGTAGCAACAGTCACTGCTCCATTTCCTTGTGCTCACAGTGTGGACCTAGGGTAGTAGCATAACCTCACTGCTTGCTCTCGATGGAAGTCTAGGGAAGCAACAAAGGCTGCCCCAACCCTTGTTGGTGGCCTCCTTTATCGGCAACAAAATCCCAAACAAATTCGGGAAGCACTAACAACAAAATTCGGGCAGTAAAGTGAGTTAGGGCATAAAACCCTAATTATGGTTTTGTTGTAAAAAATCATATTTTGTGGATTTGGTTGATCAATGATTCAAACCATTTAGGGTTTGAAAATTATTGAAGACTCGGTCATCTCATTTAAGAGATGAGTTACTAATTCGTTTGGGTTTTTTGTCCTTTAAAGGTTTGCTCGTGAAAAACTATTGTGTTCAGTGTGTGTGATGTTGTTGATGTTTCTACTGCACTTGTCTTTTGTTATCTTTCGGTCTACAAAATTTTAAAGAATTCATGCTAATGCTAAAATTCAACACTGAGGGCCATTCTTTGAATGGAGGCACCTGGTCAGTTATCAGGAATTTGAACCAGTTAGGGCACCATAGAGAAGAACTTGATAAAGATAATATTAAACTGTAAGCCAAAATGGGATTTGTGTATATTCATTTGCTGATCTGTTTATGTTCTTTTGGG
>LPNX010066752.1:689498-700948 GCA_001517045.1 Pseudotsuga menziesii
TATGGGCTTTAATGGATACTGATTGCTAAGCCTTTAATGGACAATGATTGCTAAGTTTTGTAAAAGATATATTATTTTTGGCAGTAAAGCTTCGACATGGGGTCGACATCATAAGCCCTAGGATACATAGCTTATGTGCAATTTGATGGTTATGATAATAATCAAAGGGAGAGTTTCTTTGAGCTAAATAGTTTGTAATTCTTGCCTTGAACCCTTATATTGTTATATGTTTTGTAATAAGAAATGCATCAAATTTAGACATGAACAAGTTAAGAATGTGGCCGAACATGATGTGCAACTATAAAAAGTTCAGGGTTTGATGGAAAAGGCACTTGTAGGTAGGTTCATGGGTAAATTTTTCAATAGAAAAATCCTAAAGAAGTGGTTGTTGGAACACTAGAAACCTATATATGTTATATTTCAGTACATAGTATAAATCTTTGATGGAGATTCAATTCCCCCTCCACCCCCCCTCAAAGGAACCACTAAAGGTGTTTCACCCGCCATCCTCCCTTCACCCACCAAAAGTGTTTAAGGAACTATGGGTGAAGTGGACCTTTTTTCCAGCCCTTGTTGTCCTCGTTATTTATTTGTTCACGATCACTCTATCGTTTTCTACTTTGATTTGGATTTATTTGGTACATAGGGGAATGGTTGGCACATAAAAAATCCTATGAGATTTTTAATTGAATCCCATTACAATCCAACTGGAGCTCTATCGACCAAGATTCCTTTGTGAATAGGAGTTGGTGTCGATGATGACAATGAGGGTGATGAAATAGGACAAGATACACTAAGTAGGCCTGGTACCTATACATTTTCTCTTTGGAAAAGACAACTGCTCATGGACAGAATTAGTAATGAAATCTATATAATTGAATAGTACATTAGGGTCTTTAGGCTTTGGATGGAACCCATCCATCATTCCCATCATACAAGCATCAATAACTTTGTCACTATCCTCTGCTAAAATAATAGACAAAGAAAAGATATTCTCACCTTGAGTTAGTCAGGGTATAGCCACAAATTTCTGGGTTTGGATGGAAAAAAAATTTCTAAAGTATTGAATCCATTGTCACCGAATTTCCTATCACCTAGTTCTGTAGCAACTTTCTCAAACTCCCGAAGATTTGAGATCACCGAATTGCCAAATCCTATGAAATCATGAAAGCCACTATCAATGGATGGCATGCTTTGGTCATTATTTGCACCCTCATCTGTGTTAACTACACTATCATGAAAAAACGTGGACTGCCTATCTATCTCCCATCCCTTGGCTAGAAAGATTGATGGTGAGAATCTTAGCAAGATCAATGAAGTATACCAAGTCTTTGTGCCAGCCAGTTGCATTTGAAGAAATAATTTCAAAGCCTCGTCAGCGATGCCTTTAAGGACATACCATGATATCATCACATCAATTGTAATCACTAATCAGGTTAGGCTGAGCACTTTCTACTTCCATTCAATGAAAGAGATTCAAGGCCTCGTCACAATGCCAACTGTATGAATAGCCTGTAATAATCACACTCTATGACACCACATCTCTTTCAATCATTCTGTCAAACAGTTTGCATGCATCCTCTAAAATCCCACATTTGCATACATATCCGTGAGCGCGTCACCCAAACAAATCCTGGAGATCAAATCCCATTCTAAGAATAAGAATGTAACCATGTACCTTGATGCAAAATCTTGAATTTCAGACCTGTCTCTGCAATCTTGGAATTCTAGTCTCTATTATCACGGTTTTAAATCAAAGTAATTCATTGATTTTATAAAAAATTGCAGGGTTGCTTTCTTTCATTTTTGAGACTGAGCATAAAACAAATTACCACCACAATCAACAACCAAGCCTTACTTCCAGAAATGGTATACTTAATCCTGAACGGATTTAGAAACGACTAAAGCATAGATGGCTTCTTCTCGCGGAATGTCTTTGGCATGCTTGGGATCTACAACAACTTATAGGAGGGAATAACATAATAGTGACAAAGATGAAATGATTGGGGTGCATACCTGTATGTAGCATTCCATAGAATTAAGCCAACGCCTCCTGTTTATGTCCATATCTTGAAGAGGCTGCAATTATGGCAGTCCATGCCACCACATCTTGATTGCGCATTTCGTCAAACATTTGGTGAACATCAGCCAAACATCCTACCACGGCATACATAGTGACAGATTTAGGATTTTAGACATTATTCAAAACCCAAATCCTGAAAAAGCCATATTTAATTTTAAACTCGATTCATAATATTGTTTAACAATTCCTTTGGCGTGTGATCACTACAAAGATTACCTGATTTGTCGGCGTTGATTTGGACCTGATTTTGTCGATTCTCTGTTGTCACGATTCTCAGCTTGCAACGATTATGGGTTAAGGAGAATAAGCATCATATTTGAATTCTTTTCATATTTCAAGAATTTTTTGTCTTTTGTATAATGATATCAGTCGTTGTTTGGATTAGTCCATTGGGTTTATCTCTTTGCTATAGGGAATGAACACTGGCGCTATTCACTCTTTGCTGTGGTTCCTCTGCCTTCTACGCTCTAAGGATTCCGGCCACTATGGTGTGCTCTAAATGAGGTATAAATCCAACCAAGAAGCTTAAAATTCGAAGCTATGATCTAGTAGAATTGGTATAATTGCAAGGGTATCCATCTAGTAACAGGTTTGAGGGGTAGTCAGTCAGGTCTAGATGCCAGTAAGGTTATCCCCTGAGCTACCTATATTTATTTTATTCAAATGGTCGAAGCTTATGATCGGTGGAAATATGAAGAAGGCCTCAATGAGTCTTTAAAATAGAGCCTAAAGGTTCTGGAGAAGAATAAGAAGAACGGAGTGCAGATAAAGAGGAAGTATGGAGATTGGGTTTCTTGTTAATGAATATTTTATGGTTCAATTGTACCTCGAGGACCTATTCATATTTTAAATGAAAAAATGATTGTTTCTTTATGAAGATACCTGGTTCATTCATAACAAGATTAAAATGTACTATTTGAGCTCACTCCATGCAGTTTGCAAGGAATATCTCCAACTATTTGATATCAAATCTTAACACCACTTGTATTTCTATTGCAAAGGTCATTTGGGTCATTTGAGAAGAGATAGGAACCCATCAAGCTAAGAAGAAACACCCATCCTCGAGGAAACCATTGTTCCCAGACCATTCAGAAGGTTTTTTGCAATATTTAAGAAGCACATGCATCAATGAATAACTCTCAACTTAGGGAAGCCTCCAATGCTTGTATCATGGTGAAAAATGAAATGTCAAGGTGTAGATGCTTTATATGTGGAACTCCCTAGGCTAAGAAAAGATAACTGGTAGCTAGAACATTTCCCAAGGCTAAGAAGACCTATTATGAGGATAGTCTAACTTGAAGGGGCCTCTCTATATATTTCAATATGGTTATTTTTGGAGGAAGCATGGATATAGCCCGTAAAAGAAGGACGTCCCACACAAGAGGACATTTGGAGGGATATCATGAGATATTTCACATGGTTCAAGGTATGTCTCGCATATTTGGAGGCGTGATAAATCATTTAATAGATTATTGGCATGATATACAAAGAAAAGAGGAGGAACTCCCTTCATAAGTCAATGGCATTTTATCTCCAAAGATAAGATCAAATACCAAGACTCAAGGGAACACTATAAATTGGAAAGTGACAAGTGGAGGCAAGAAAGCATTCAAACCCTATTGTATGCAATTTTCTCCCTTCAATGAGGAGAAGCCATTTTTGAGGAGGCTTTTAGTGGCTCTTTTCAAACCCTATTGTATGCAATTTTCTCCATTCAATGAGGAGAAGCCAGTTTTGAGGAGGCTTGTAGTGGCCCTTGAAGCATGGATCTAGAAGCTGCTAAATGTGTTTTATTTTTATTATTGGTTATTGGAGAGAAAAGTGGATATAACATCCACTTATTGATATTTTATTTCAAGGTAAGTTGAGTTAAATTTAGAGGCTAGGAGGCCCTTTATATTTATTAAAGTCCTGTAGTTCAGTTATGCCCTTTGTAAAAGTACCATGCATTAGAGGAAATTTGGGGTCTAAAATGGGCCTCCTAAGGAAAATAATAAAATAATAGTTAAAATAAAAAAATAATACTTATTAATTTTGGAGGAAGAATGAAAAAAACTACTTTTTGTGTTCGTATTTTTGACATATCTCCTTATGTATTTACTCAAATTCTGAGTGGGAGAGCTCGTTGGATGCATAATTTAATTCCGTATCCAACGAGTACCCACTCGACATACTTTTGACGGACCCGGCTACCCCAAAAACAAGAAATACATGAAAAAATGTGATGATGATGTCATCATCACGTTTTTTCAGGTATTTCTTGTTTTTGGGGTAGCGGGGCCCCTCAAAAGTATGTTGAGTGGGTACCCGTTGGATGCAGAATTAAATTCTGCATCCAACGAGCTCTCCTGCTTGAAATTTGAGTAAAAAGACATGGAGATATGTCGAAAATACGAACAAAAAAAGTAGTTTTCTTTTATGACAAATATGTCAATTCAACCATTATGGTTGACTCATTTTATTGAAATTCTATTGGTTCTTGAATTCCAACTCACAAAATTTGTTGTTGGCATGTTTTCTTATAAGGCCCATTTTAGACCCCAAATTTCCTCTAATGAATCTTCCAACTAAAAAACTATTTCTTTCTCATTCTTCTAGCTTGAAAGCATGCAATTTTAGAGGTGCATTGGTCCTAGAATTTCCATAGCTAAATGGGATTAAAAGGGAGATACCAACCTCTGTTGCTCCCTATATAGTGACAGGACAATCATTTGTCAACCCAATTTAAATCCTCTCAAAAGTTTTCAAGCATAAAATTTCCTCAACAATATTTGTCAGGTGGGCCTTATTTCCTTGTATGTTTAAATTATGTGTCAAGTCTATGATGTCATACAATGAAAACTAACCTCAAATATTGTTCATATATATATATCAATGGTATGATCTCCGTATATAGATATAAAAAATAAAATTATAAATATATCATAGTTATACATCAACAACAATACATGTAAATATAATCCAAAATGTAGAATGTTCATGTAGAATGTAGAACCTTCGCAATCTAATCAATGATTCCTTTAATGTATGACACTAAGATCTCAGGGCTTTCTACTTGAATTTTTAGTTTTTCTTTTATTACCTTCCTGAAGGATTTCCTTGTTAATGTGATACTTATGGTATCCATTCATCATGAATACCTTTCGAAGGTGGTCCATCTCTTGGTTCAGTTGTTTGGAGTTTGAGATTCTAGAAGCCCTTGCATCTAGAGTTTTAATGACACTAGTATCCTGCAATGTATGGTGGTGGGAATATGCACGTAGGTATATATGAGTGTTGGTTTTCTTGCGATATACTTGATACGCTAGTCTCCCATTTTATTTCTTTGTTAAAAGAACATTGAGGAAGGATAATTGGTTGTCTTTTTCTATGAACTTGTTATGTTTAGTGATGTTGTTGAGGTTCCTAAAAAGTAATTAAGCTTATTTATTCCACAGATCCATTTAAAAAAAAAAAATCATCAACATATCGCTTCCATTCTTCTGAGTTTATGGGAAAGGAATTGAGGGATCTTGATTAAAAGTTCTCTATATAGATGTTTGCAACTATTGAGAAAAGTGGTGATCTCGTCACAAAACCATGAGTCTACTCATATATTACACCCTTATAACCAAAGTAAGTGGATTTAAGACACATTATTACCAATTTTGTTATCTCCTTGTCTGTTATGTTTTTATTACATCAATCGGCTCGACTACTGGTATCTTGGTGTAGAGTGAAAAAATGTCAAAACTAACCAAGATGAGGGATGTCTACAAGAGAAATATCCAAAGAATATGTGAATAAGTCCCCAAATATCCTATAGGTTGGTCACTCTTCTCCTTAGATCTCTTATGACATTGAAATATGTGTTGGTTTCCATATGTTAACCTTTAATGTAGAGTGCCCTTTTAACTAGGATATTCCTAATAGTATTGTCTCTTAGTGATAGATTGTATCCCTTATCCTGTTTCATATTATATTACATCCCTTTTCAATTGAAACATTTCCCCTCTTCAATGATTTTTTTTTTTTTAACACTTCGTCTAACTGCATTGTGGAGGTTGACAAGCATCAAATTATTATTGGACAAATTGGTTGTGATAGGGGCTATTGGGTTGGGAAAATAATTTTTCTCCTTTATTTTCAGTGAGAAAATTTCTAGGAATAAGAATGTAGAGGGATAGTAGCTATACATTAATTATTGTTATGACATAACTAACAAGAAACATAGAGTAGATACACCAACTTTACATATATTGGTTTTCTCTGCACCATTTCTTCTAATGTTAAAACTGATTAGAGATAATAATAATGAAAAGTATAGGAAAAGCATCTCTAATCATACATTCTTATGCCAAGGTACAAAAATTCAAATAAGTCAAGAATAGAGGCATACAAAATCTAAATCATATTTTGTTTTTCTCTACATCATCTTCTTGTAGCGAATTTGAAAACTTGCAAATAGAGAGAGAGGATTCGACATAGAAACCATGGAAATTGCAATACAACTATTTTTGGAAGGTGTGCAATGCTAGTTCTAAACATTTTATTTTTGTTTGCTCGATTTGATTGGACTGATGATGGAGAGAAATTACATATTCAAAATGTCCATATAAATGTCTTAATGAAAAACTACATACATATAAATTACATATGTCGGGCACATCTAAAGGTGCGTTGGGTACAAGTGCAGCATAACAGTGCACTATAAGTTACATCATGTCGCTTGCCCCCATTTCAATGTAGCCTTCATCGAAGTATTAGAATTGATAGACACATGGTATGTAAAACACATTGTTATCTATATTAGGTTGTATGGCATTTATATGTCCCCGCACATCTTATTTGAATGAGTTCCAAACAAGATCCTGATCAGAGAAATTGTTTCTCAAACCTCTTTGCATGAGGCCACATCAATGTTAATTGGATACCATCCTAATAAAATTAGGACCTTATGCAATGATCGAATTCATACAATAATCACAATTCCTTGATGTGAAATTACACATTATTACCTCATGGAAAATAACAACCTCATCCTCATCGTCATCATACATACCATTATTTTGGAGTGAATACAAATTGCTACACCTAATTATGATTCAGAATGTGTATTTGGCCATCTTTGACAAGATTTCTCTACAATTCATTCAACAACTACTCTCTTTATTTCCTTGCATTTTCCCCATTTAAATCCAATCGTATTCTAGCGATGGAATATATTATTTAACTGCACAATCCTTCCATCTACTATCTCAGAACTCTTAAATTTCCTAGACAACAATTGACAGATATCATTTCTTATATTTTCAGAACATTTTCATGATAGTGAAGATGATTCTTTGATGCTATATCAATCCCTATAGGCATGTTACGGTAAGGGAAAACCAAGATATCAATGCACCATATCCCTCCCACTCTTAAATATTTTAGCATGCAGGCATCACTGCAAATTTTAAACTACATCCATTTATAGAGTTTATGAATCCCTCTCCTTGAATCTATAAATTCTATTGCTTACATCCATCAATCACTATTTATTTGTGGACTCTAGGATCACTCCAAATGGATCCCTCTATCTATTTATGCTTTATTCAATGTTCTGTATATATATGGATGAGGGATGGATAGTATTTCCAGTTTTGGGCTAGGCATATTTGTTTGTCTCCTCCTATAGTACATGTGCCATCATTTCTCTCTTAGTAGGATATCTATGAATAAGATTTGAGGTTAGTTTTCATTGTATGACATCATAGACTCACCACATAATATAAACATATAAGGAAATAGGAAATAAGGCCCACCTGACAAATATTGTTGAGGAAATTTTATGCTTGAAAAACTCTGAGAGGCTTTAAAGTGGGTTGACAAATGATTGTCTTGTCACTATCTAGGGAGCAATAGAGGTTGGTACCTCCCTTTTAATCCCATTTATCTATGGAAATTCTAGGACCAATGCACCTCTAAAATTGCATGCTTTCAAGCTACAAGAATGAGAAAGAAATAGTCTTTTAGTTGGGAGATTCATGGTACTTTTACAAAGGGCATAACTGAACTACAGGACTTTAATAAATATAAAGGGCCTCCTAGCCTCTAAATTTAACTCAACTTACCTTGAAATAAAATATCAATAAGTGGATGCTATAACCACTTTTCTCTCCGATAACCAATAATAAAAGTAAAACACATTTAGCAGCTTCTAGATCCATGCTTCAAGGGCCACTAAAAGCCTCCTCAAAACTGGCTTCTCCTCATTGAAGGGAGAAAATTGCATATAATAGGGTTTGAATGCTTTCTTGCCACCACTTGTCACTTTCCAATTTATAGTGTTCCCTTGATTCATGGTATTTGATCTTATATTTGGAGAGAAAATGCCATTGACGTATGAAGGGAGTTCCTCCTCTTTTCTTTGTAAATCATGCCAATAATCGATTAGATGATTTATCATGCCTCCAAATATGCGAGACATACCTTGAACCATGTGAAATATCTCATGATATCCCTCCAAATGTCCTCTTGTGTGGGACGTCCTTCTTTTACGGGCTATATCCATGCTTCCTCCAAAAATAACCATATTAAAATATATAGAGAGGCCCCTTCAAGTTAGACTATCCTCATAATAGGTCTTCTTAGCCTTGGGGAATGTGCTAGCTGCCAGTTATCTTTTCTTAGCCTAGGGAGTTCCACATATAAAGCATCTACACCTTGACATTTCATTTTTCACCATGATACAAGCATTGGAGGCTTCCCTAAGTTGAGAGTTATTCATTGATGCATGGGCTTCTTAAATATTGCATAAAACCTTCTGAATGGTCTGGGAACAATGGTTTCGTAGAGGACGGGTGTTTCTTCTTAGCTTGATGGGTTCCTATCTCTTCCCAAATGACCCAAATGACCTTTGCAATAGAAATACAAGTGGTGTTAAGATTTGATATCAAATAGTTAGAGATATTCCTTGCAAACTGCATGGAGTGAGCTCAAATAGTACATTTTAATATTGTTATTAATGAACCGGGTATCTTCATAAAGGAACAGTCATTTTTTCATTTAAAATATGAATAGGTCCTCGAGGTACAATTGAACCACAAAATATTCATTAACAAGAAACCCAATCTCCATACTTCCTCTTTATCTGCACTCTGTTCTTCTTATTCTGCTCCAGAACCTTTAGACTCTGTTTTAAAGACTCATTGAGGCCTTCTTCATATTTTTGCCGATCATAAGCTTCAACCATTTGAATAAAATAAATATAGGTAGCTTAGGGGATAACCTTACTGGCATCTAGACCTAACTGACTACCCCTCAAACCTGTCACCGGATGGATACCCTTGCAATTATAACAATTCTACTAGATCATAGCTTCGACTTTTAAGCTTCTTGGTTGGATATACCTCATTTATAGCACACCATAGTGGCCAGAATCCTTAGAGCGTAGCAGGCAGAGGATCCATAGCAAAGAGTGAAGAGCGCGAGTGTCTGTTCCCTATAGCAAAGAGATAAACCCAATGGACTAATCCAAACAACGACTGATATCATTATACAAAAGACAAAAAATTCTTGAAATATGAGAAGAATTCAAATATGATGCTTATTCTCCTTAACCCATAATCGTTGCAAGCTGAGAATCGTGACAACAGAGAACAGACAAACTCAGGTCCAGATCAAAGCCGACAAATCAGGTAAGCTTTGTAGTGATCACACGCCAAAGGAATGGTTAAACAATATTATGAATCAAGTTTAAAATTAAATATGGCTTTTTCAAGATTTGGGTTTTGAATAATGTCTAAAATCCTAAATTTGTCACTGTGTATGCCGTGGTAGGATGTTTGGCTGATGTTCACCAAATGTTTGACGAAATGCGCAATCAAGATGTGGTGGCATGGACTGTCATAATTGCAGCCTCTTCAAGATATGGACATAAACAGGAGGCGTTGGCTTAATTCTATGGAATGCTACAGAAAGGTATGCACCCAAATCATTTCATCTTTGCCACTATTATGTTATTCCCTCCTATAAGTTGTTGTAGATCCCAAGCATGCCAAAGACATTCCGCGAGAAGAATCCATCTCTGCTTTAGTAGTTTCTAAATCCGTTCAGGCTTAAGTATACCATTGCTGGAAGTAAGGCTTGGTTGTTAATTGTGGTGGTAATTTGTTTTATGCTCAGTCTCAAAAAAGAAAGAAAGCAACCCTGCAATGTTTTATAAAATCAATGAATTACTTTGATTTAAAACCATGATAATAGAGACTAGAATTCCAAGATTGCAGAGACAGGTCTGAAATTCAAGATTTTGCATCAAGGTACATGGTTACATTCTTAGAATGGGATTTGATCTCCAGGATTTGTTTGGGTAACACACTCATGGATATGTATGCAAATGTGGGATTTTAGAGGATGCATAGAAACTGTTTGACAAAATGACTGAAAGAGATGTGGTGTCGTAGAGTGTGATTATTACAGGCTATTCATACAGTTGGCAGTGTGACGAGGCCTTGAATCTCTTTCATCGAATGCAAGTAAAAATTTTTCAGCCTAACCTGATTAGTGATTACAATTGATGTGATGATATCAGGGTATGTCCTTGAAGGCATCATTGATGAGACTTTGAAATTATTTCTTCAAATGCAACTGGATGGCACAAAGACCTGGTATACTTCATTGATCTCGCTAAGATTCTCACCATCAATATTACTAGCCAGGGGATGGGAGATAGATAGGCAGTCCACGTTTTTTCATGATAATGTAGTTAACACAGATGAGGGTGCAAATAATGACCAAAGCATGCCATCCATTGATAGTGGCTTTCATGATTTCATGGGATGTGGCAATTCGGTGATCTTAAATCTTCAGGATTTTGAGAAAGTTGCTACAGAACTAGGTGATAGGCAATTCGGTGACAATGGATTCAATACTTTAGAATAATTTTTTCCATCCAAACCCAGAAATTTGTGGTATACCTTGACTAACTCAAGGTGAGAAAAAACATGCAAACCTGCAACAAAAAATTCCTTTCTCACCACGGCCAGATCAAGGTGATTATTATATGCATCATAGTATGGCTTAGCTAGCCTTGACCAACTCAAGGTGAGGTATTTGACAATATGAGACTTTTGCATAGTTGGAGCTTATACTTATAGCCAAAACATATGTGCTGGCCTCAACTGGATCAAGGATACAGTTACAATACTCCTTATTGTTCGCAACTAGATCAAAGAGCAGAATTTCCCTTAAGCAATCGTTGTAGCAGCAAGGGGATCTAACATGCATCTCTAACTACAATTTCCTTAGAAATGAATGTACACATCCAACCAAAAGTGCTAGAATACAACATTATCCACAATGCTGGAGAAAAGATAATTCCATAGCACTTTTGTAAATAACACCT
>LPNX010066752.1:701225-722152 GCA_001517045.1 Pseudotsuga menziesii
CTATCCTTTGGCAATAGTAGTTCAAAATCCAACATACATCTATCTTTTTCAAAACGGGCTTGCTAGTATAGATTCTGACATACCACCCTAGTAAAAAACAAACTTTGTAGTAAATGTTCTAAGAATACAAGAAAATATAGCTTCAATAAAGAATCCTTTGTATTTTGATGCCATAGTGGCACCATTAGACTATGAAGATCCTTCCTAAGAGGATTCATTTTCATCTTCCTCATTTTCTTCTATCTCTAGTGTTGGGTGGGATGCAGGTGGGTAAATGACACTAAAAATATCAACAGTAGCATAACGAATGTGGATGGTTCAATGGTGGCGGTAGTATTGTTGAGTGGGTGAAAGGTAGCAACCTTGACTGTGTGGAGGGGTTGCATGGTCAACCGCACAGTTATGAGGGCCATTTGAGCAACATAGAGGTTTGGGAAGGGCTACAAACAAATACAAGAGATGTTTAGTTGGTTAGGAACTTAGGACAGCTAGCATTGGCTGTAAAAGACATGGCAAAGAATAGATGATGTCACTGCTTCACAGGTGAGGGAAGAATTTGTCTGAGTGACATCAGCTATGAGGCAAACGTTATGCACATTCTATATTGACATTGTTGTTTTATAAGAAGCATTAACCTGTCACTGTCAGCCTGATCACATCATACATACTCCTGCCTGCATATTGAATCATCCAGTGGTATATGCTTGTTTACTTGGATTTCACTGGTATCACATATTACTTGACATGTGTTCCATTTTATTTTTATTTCAAGGCTGAGTATTTTCCTAGGCTTTTCAAGTTCTTGCTCCTAGCTTGCATGTGCAATTTCATAGAGGAAGTCTCGTTCTATAGATTTCTTGTTAATTTGATCCTTGTAATATGGTAGCTTCCTTTTACCTTTTTTATCTGAAATTACAGAGATTGCATTTTAGTGATGAAAAATTATAAGTTTTTAACCGCTGCATTACTGAATAGGCTTAATCTGTGCAACATTTTGTGTCTTCAATGACTGCCAACAATGTATTCAGCACGTATACAAGGGAAATAGAAACTAAAAACAAAGCTTCTAACATGCATACAGTAACACTGAAATTTGAGATTATGGTGACAGAAGGAACAATGCCTGCATTCAAGATTCTGCTATCAATGAAATGATAATGAACTCACAAAATACAGAATGCACACATTAACGCAAGGGTTTATCATTTATGTGGAGAAAACCCTCTTGGGATGTACAAATTCCACTTCCAAACAAATACTCGGTTTTATTGAAGGCCATTAATGGTTACAGAGCTCTCTGTCTCATATTCATTGCATTTGGTTACCATGTCTGCATACAGATGGTTTTGAGTCTCCTACAACATTTGGATGTGAACTCCCTTTCTGTTTTTCTTTTTCAGCTGGAAGAAGAATGGCCTCTTTTTTCCCTTGGCCAGGAACGTTGTTGGCCAACTGCCCATTCATTGGCCAGGTAGTTATGAAAATGTGGTGCTGAAATGCCTTGTTGACTGGGCTTATTCTACCAATGCATTTGGAGAGGGCCATGTTGACTGTTGGCTTCTTCTAGCTAGATCTGTTACAGATCAGACCTCCTCAATTTGAAGGCTTTTGGTTCCACAAAAGTTCAATTGATTTTGGTGGTATTTGCATTCCATGCTCCAATTCTCTCCGGAGAAAAAACACCGTTGCAAGACACATTCCATGCTCAGCCTCTCTTTGGAGGCAAACCAGTATTTGAAGATTCGGCTCTGGAGCTTGATTATCCTGCACTTGCAGTTTATAACTGTGATTACAAGTTACTTACTTGCATTGATTGATATCTTGGCTTAATTGGATGAAACCAAATTTTTTTGGCTCATCTATACAAGCATTAACTAGAAATGGATTTCCATATTCAATCAATCTATATTTATGCTGTAATTTGAGGTTATATGGCCATGTGATCCCACAAATAAGTGATGTCAAAGGTTATGTCGCAGACATCTAATGGGACTACATCACAATCTATTTCATCAATGAAATGAACTTATAAGCCAATGGGGCTTTCTTTTGCTGTTTTGAGGGCTACATGTAGCTCTCCCATCATACTAATGCATGGGTAGTCTTTTTCAGCATAGGAAAGTATGCTTTTTTCTTGTCTTTGTATCCTTGGATACTGAAATATCAAATATACCTCTATTTTCCTGAATGAATCATTGAGATTTTCAGCACCAACATGTCCATCATAGGTTGGTATATTGATCTTGGCTTCTACTTTGAATGGTGCAATAGAAGGTTAAGAAGAAGCCATGCCATTAATGGAGGTCTTATGCCTCTTACCTTTGGTGTCCTCCTGGTCAGGATTCTCTTCTTCATTCCTGGAGGCTGCAACAGTTCCTCTTTCTTGGCCATTGTCTTCATGAGATAGGTCATCATCTCTCTTGGGTCTTAGCACAACAATACTTCACTCCAAGAAGGAAACCTGACCTCTGGGTCCTCTTGGCATTTCCTTACATGGGGAGACCCTTCATTTTTTGTTGTTCGTGTCTTCCAACTTTTTCTGAAGTGGTTCTATGATCTTTTCATACCCACTCCTGGATTGACTATACAGGATTTATTTCCAAGTAATTTTGAACGTGGCCTTGATACCAACTTGATCTGAAATTACAGAGACTGAATTTTGGTGATCACTTCATATTGGATACAAGTTTTTCTAATGCTGCATTGCTGCACTGATGTAATCTCTGCAATATTTCATGCCTTAAATGCCTGTCATGAATGTATTCAGCAGAAACTGAATTTCAATGATGAAACACTTCATATTAGCTGCAAGCTTTATTAAGGCTGCATTGCTGTACTAACTTAATCTCTGCAGAATTTCATGCCTTCAATGCCTGCCATCAATGTATTTGGTAGGTCTAATAGGAAAATATAAACACAGAACACAGTGAGCAAATAACAGAGCTTCTTACAGGCATATACACTGAACTCTGGAATTACAATGAACAGAAGTAGAAATGCTTGCATTCAAGATTCTGTTGAATATAAATGAAATGATAATGAACACAGAAAAGAAAGCATGCACACAGTAACACTGGCATTTACATGGAGAAAAACCTCTTCGGAAATAAAATATTCATTGGGAAACTGATACTCTTCTTTATTAAAGTAGATTATTGATTACAGAGCTCTCTATCTTAGATTCATAGTGCATTTGGATACTGTGACTGCATACTGATGGTCTAGAGTCTGCTACAACGTTTCAGCTATGAATTACTCTGTTTTTCTTTTTCTGCTGGGAGAAGAATGGTATCTTTTCTTTTCACCCTACGTTTCTCCCTTGGCCAGTAAATCCTAGCAGCATTTTTTCCAGCCATGAATCCAAAGAAGATGAATCCATCAATAAGAACTTTTCTTGCAAGGTGTGTTTCAAGTTAATATAACTCGGATCACCTGTTAAAAGATTAACAAACAGCTGTAGCACCTTCGTATTCACTAACTCATTATGGCATCCATCCAAAGCATCAATTAAAGGCAAAAAGTTACCATTGCCTCCAATAAATTCCCAGAACTTGTTGGATTGGTTCAACATCAATGAGTCCTCAGTGTTCCCCAAATAAAACTTAAGCAAAATGAATTTACTTCATTTATGCTGCAGAAGGTGGTCTGTGAAGGATCTAGTAGAATCATGGATGTCTCTTTAATAGTGCTATATTGAGACTTGCAACATCTGGATTTGTTTGTTCTATCACCAATCACTATTTTTCAGTGAATGCTTATTCTGTCAAAGATAGTGCCTAGTGGAGGCAGTTCTAGAATTACAACAGGTGAAGTATTTCAGATGCACATGAAGTTATCGGAATAGATGTGCAGTACATAAAATTCCAAGGCTGAGAACCTTGGAAAATGATAACACTTTTATAAGCTATATTTAGTGGTAGTATGTATTCACAAATCAAATGAGTTCCCTTTTTTGTCAGTTACCAGCTTCATACCTACCTAACCCTGTGATCAATTGCATACCACTGCATCATACAAAGTGCAACATCTATCAAAAAAATAGGACCATATTTATGTTTGAACACAAAACTATCTAGAACAAGCAGATATGCAGAAAAAAAACAATAGAAAGAAAGGAAACTTATGGACAAGCTGATATTCCATCTAAAGAAATGATAATTATGAGTGCTCATGATGAAGAGTGAACATCTATATATCTAAAAGAAAATTAATATTTATGAGTGCTCAGGATGAAGAGTGAGCATCTATATATTTAAAAGTAAAATAATAATTATGAGTTCTCATAATGAAGAATAACATCTATATAACCTGGTTGTTTGCACTGCTAAGGCACTGCAAGCACCGCTGCACAACATGATTACCATTCAAGTCCTTTATGAGAGTCACAACACCAGGCTTAAGCGAGGATACAACCATTGAAACCTCCCGTGGAGTCTTAATAATCTCTATCAATTTATGTACAGTCTGTTTAAGATAATGGCAAATCAACTTAGAGAGCACCAACAGCATTTAAAATGTGCATTTACCCCAGATTACCCCTCATTTGCTTATCTTGACCATCATGCATCATTAGCTACATAAGATTGCATTTACTGCACCACATTAAAGGGTTTAGCTATTGAAAGTAGAGTAACTTGGAAAAGCGTATGCTACCACTGACATATTATTGTGCTCCATTTCAATCAACACTTGTTGATTTAGTTTGTTATAAAAGATCCATTGTCTAGTTTTGCAGCAGCAACCTATTTCATGATTATATTCTGGCACTAAGAGAAGGACGGTGTACTCAATTAAGCATTTCAGAGTTGACAACATAGTCTGTGTAAGGACTTGTATAACAGGTTGTAACTTAGGAACCTATGAAAATCAGGGCTCTTTTCAAATCCCAACATTGCTGATAATACTATGATGTATGTTGCACAGTTTTTCGAGTTGTACACAATTTATGGGGCTGTACCACACAATTGACTTCTCTACATATTTTACAGCCAAACAACTTATACCCAGGATTTTGGGAAACGGTCTATATATTGCTTCATTAGCAGATGTGGAGACCTATGACTGCAGATACCAGATTCAAGAACCATATCATAGTATTTACTATTTTTCATATGACATTTCCAACCTTCTTCACCCTTTGGAGTTAATTGGCATGGATGATATTGTCGCCACTTGTCTATTTAATTGGATATTGTTGCACATATATGGTGTTATGGTCTAATGACAATGATCTAAATTTGATGTCCTTTGATAGCTATCACCTATTGCATGATATGATCATATTATGTGGATATTGTATATTTGCAATTGCATTAGTGTTAAAGGTAGCAATGGTTTATTGTATGTATGCATGATATCACCAGCCACACCATGATATCAACAAGTACAATATATAATTGGCAAGTTCCTCAGAATTCACAAAAATAAAGTGTTTGTATTTAGAGCATAAGCAATATGCTAATCTCAAACTGTAGTTCAAACTGAACAGTATGCCAACAGAATTAGAGAGGAAGTGTTAGATGGAAAACAACACATTGCTGCTATGCCTTGGCTATAAAAACTTGTGTGCCTCTGCACCTGCACAATTCTTACTCCAACTGGTGTATATTTTGTTGTTTCAAAGTTTCAGAAAGGCAAATGTAGAATGGTGCATCTTTTGTTGGTTCTTCAGTTCAACTCACAGATAATACTTGACATTTGACTCTAGAAAATCGTGGTAAAGAGGCGCAATATTTTTGTCTACTCACAGCATGGAATTTGTGAATGATGATGGGGAAAATATCTGTCCACTTTGTGCAGAGGAAATGGACTTGACTGATAGGCAATTAAAGCCTTGCCAATGCGGTTACGAGGTTTGCTGTTTGAGGCTGTTATAAGCATGTACAATGTAATCTTGCATTTGTATTTTTTTTTTTAAAACACTTATAGCCATCGGTTAAGCGACGGGCTGTAGGTGATTTTTTTTAAAAAATCACTGATAGTCGTCCCTTAACCAACGCTTACGTTTTCATTATCATCGGATAACCGACGGTTTACATCTAACCCCGTCGGTTAAGTGACGGCTTATAGGTGATTTTTTTTAAATTTAATATGCATTAGATGTCAGATAACCGACGGTTTACATTTAACCGACGGTAAACTGAGATGTCGCTTAACCGACGGCTTGGAGAGATGTTAGATAACCAACTAAAATCCACCGACGCTTAAAAAAAATCATAGTGTTGTACATGCGACAGGGAAGTGTCGAAAATCCGACAATACGGCCATCGGATTTTTGGTCAAAATGTAGTAGTGTTACATTTGAGAAGTTATTGACACTTTTTTGTACAGAAGGAAAGGAGGCTAGGTCAGATAGAGGCATCAACTCCATCCACTATAATGAGTGCATTTAGTGCACAGTTCAAAGGCAAAGACAAACAAAAAAATGCTAGCAATGTATCAAAGAGAACAAATTCAGATGTTATTACTACAATAAGCCTGGACACTTCAAGAGATATTGCCAAAAAAAACAATATGACTTGGCACATGGTCAAATGAAATCAAGGCATGAAAATGTTGCCGAAAGAGGTGAGGAAGAAAAAGTGGGTGATTTTTCATTTGTGGCATTACATAATCAATCAACCATGTCTATAGCCTGGTATTCGACTCAGGCGCATCTCACCACTACAAGTGTCACATAAACTAGTATGTAAATTTCATTGAAGATAAGAGTATTAGTGAATCTATTGCTTTGGGTGATGGATGGACTCACTATGTTAGAGAAATTGAGGTTGTTCATGTCATATTGAACAATACTTTAAGTGAGGTTGTTAAAAAACATTCGATATGTTCCTAACATGAGCAAAAATATCGTCTATTAGTGAGATAACTAGGAACCCTAATATTTTATTTAATTTTTAAGGAAGCAAATGTATGGTCACTACTCTTGTGATAACAAGGTGAATGTAGTTTGTATTGGTGAAAAAGGGTTGTATAGACTGGCTAATCTAAAAACAACAAAGGCACATGCACCAGGTGTGGTAGAGAATAAAAATGTAGTCTGGCATGAAAGGTATGGACACCTAAGTTATCAATATTTATCTGTACTTAATAAGACTAATATGGTGGATGGTCTTCCATCCATTCAGGATTGTTAGATGTATGTGCAGGATTGTTAGAGATATGTGTGTTAAAGTTAGTGCAGCTGCGAGACCCATTCTCAGAGAATGGTTTCCTAGTCAGTTGACTAGGACATAGTAAGACCCTAGAAGGTACCCTAGGGCCCCCAGTAGTCTCCTGGGGTTCTTGGTCTAGTACCAAGCAGGTTGATGCCATGGCAAAGCCCCTAGCATGTGGATAGGGCCTCTATATTCCTCTAGGGTATTTTTGTATGGGACCAAGGATGTGATGTCCAAGTAGAGCCTGTAGGTATAGGCAGAGATATATTTTGGTATAGGACCAGGGACACAATGTCCAAGTAGGTACTGCAGGTAGTTGATCAATTTTCAGTGTGAGACTGAAACTCATCTTAGTACTGAGAACCATTCTGCGAGAGAACGGAGGACCCGGTTAGGGTCCATGGATTGATCAACTTGATTCAGTATGAGACTGAAACTCAGCCTAAGGCTGAAATCCATTCATTAAGAATGGAAGATAATGATGTTCCGTCTCCTAATCGGTTATTGCCAGGTTGATTCTCAAGGGACTGGCCACCCCTTGACAATGTCCCTAGTACCTAACCTTTAGGAGTAGTGTAAAGGACAAAAGGATTGTACCATCCGTTTGGATCTTCCCCCTTATACAGTGATGATAAAATATATAAAACTATGTACCTTGAGAGAGAGAAAAGTATTTGGTCTTATTGGTCCTATTTGATTGATTGTCCACCTTTACGGTTCACCTTGATTTTGTGGTTGTTGAATCTTGGTCCTATTCTTACTAGTCTTAGCACTATTACTTGTGTGCACCTTTGACTATGATGGCTCCTACTTTATGGAGTATATTTACTTGATGATTTATTAAAAATCATTGAACCATTTATTTTTATGGTTACCTTATGTTTTTATTATAATGACCCACTTATGATTTTGGACTTTATGTTGGACCTTTGGACTTTCATTTTATTATAATTTCATTAAATAATTATTTTATTCTTATTAATAAAATCTCATGATTTTATTAATAGACTTTTTGACATTTTACTTTTTATTATATTAAAACCTTTTTTACTTTTGTTGGGACGGTTTATTGTTTATTACTACCTAATTTTTAATTTTATGATTTTATTTTTATTTTTGTGGGCCTCCGTTTATTCTATCCTAAGTAAATTTTTTATATACCCTAACCTATTTAAGGAAGATATTATTCTTAGTTTCCATACATGTGATTTTGATTTTTCACCACGGCTTACCTTCACGGGCTCTGATTTTGATTTTTCATGTCTCGGATTTCTCCACGGGCTTGGATTCTGATTTTGATTTTTCACGGCACGAATTTCT
The DNA here is from genome assembly GCA_001517045.1 of Pseudotsuga menziesii. Taxonomy (NCBI): domain Eukaryota; kingdom Viridiplantae; phylum Streptophyta; class Pinopsida; order Pinales; family Pinaceae; genus Pseudotsuga; species Pseudotsuga menziesii. The sequence continues at coordinate 709,703 of LPNX010066752.1, forward strand.
CCATGGGTTTGGATTCTGATTTTGATTTTTCATGGCACAGATTTCTCCATGGGCTTGGATTCTGATTTTGATTTTTCACGGCACGGATTTCTCCATGGGCTTGGATTCTGATTTTAATTTTTCACGGCACGGATTTCTCCACGGGCTTGGATTCTGATTTTTGGTTTGGCTTACCTTTGCGGGCTTGATCTCAGGAGATCTCCTTCTCAGTCTGGTATTCATCGATCTCCTTCTCGGTCTGGCCTTCACCGATCTCCTTCATAGCTGCCGCGGGTTCCTTTGTCTTTCATCAACCACTTTCTCTAGCAGCTGCCTGTGTCCTTCTGCTATTGTCTGTGTATTTCTCTACCGGCTGCTTTCTCCACAGGTTTACTTCATCTAGATCTCTGCACTCATACCCTGCGATTTCACTCCACAAGATTTTGCTTGGTCTTCACATCATGAGTATTGCCTCAGCGTTTTGATTGGTCATGAGTATTGCCTCAACGTTTTTGCTTGGTCTTTACGTCATGCGTATTTCCTTGGCGTTTTGATTAGTCATGAGTTTTATCTCTGTATTATTCTGCATGGGGTTTACAGCGATCTATTCTCTGCATAGGTTGAGTTTTTCTGTTTGATCCACCCTGACTAGTTTTGAGAATTTGTTCATCGTGAATCTGTTGGTAGAGTGCATGACTGCACATCTTTCACTCTGAGTGCATCTATGTGATTCTCCTTGACTGCACTGCTAAATTGATTGAAGAAACTAAGGTCTGTTTACTACCTCTCTCTCTCAAGGTACGTATATGGTTCAACTAGTTTGACTTGTCCTTTCAGTGACAAGATCAAACTTAGAACTAACTGAGTATAAGGCGGATCCAACAATGGTTAAGATTCTTTATCTTCTGTAGTTTACTTGAGATTTAGTTTACTGCACGTGTTATTTATTATTTTTCTGTACATGACAGTTGATGAAACATTTCAATGATCAACTTTAACGCAGTGACCAGCAGAGCGTTAAGTTGAAAGAAATGAAAGTTATGTTGTTATGTTTTATTACGGTTTGAATTTTACCTCAATTCTTTATATGTTCATGTATTGAATTTTAGTATTTGTATTACCACTCAGCTAACCTGAAAAATCAACAATGTCCAGGCTGTCAGTTATGAAAACACCATTGACTTTCATTTGATACTGACAATAAAACATGGCAAGCCAAAGGAGTTTTGGACCTACTATATGTTGATTTGCATGGTCCAATGAAAACACCTACAATATCCGGAGCTAAGTATTTCCTACTACTGGTTGATGACTATTCAAGGAAAATGAGGGTTTGTTTTATGAATAACAAGTCAAATTGTTGTTCAAAGTTTGTAACATGAAAATATTTGGTAGAGAAACAAATAAGTAAACAACTCAAAGATTTAGGATCTGATAATGGAGGTGAGTTTGTTTCAACTTAGTTCAAATAAATTTGAAAAAGGGAAGGTATACATAGGCAGTATACCACTCCATACACTCCACAACAAAATGGAGTCATGGAAAGGAGGAATAGGATAGTTGTCGAGATGGCAAATTGCATAGTGCACAGCCAAAATGTACCATAGCCATACTAGGAAAACGCAGTGAATGCTATTTACATCCTTCACAAAACTCCTTGTAAATATTTGTAGGATATCACTCCTAAGGATCCATGGTTAGGCAGAAAACCTTTTGTAAGAGATTTTGGTATTTTTCAGCTATATTTCTTTTGCAAATATTTTCAAGGAAAAACGTTCCTAATGAATAACTGGATGTCTCTACAAACAAAATTGTGATTAATAGAGATGTTATAGATGACAAAATATCATTCTTTTGTGATAATAATAAATCTATGGATAGTAATAATTAGTGTATGGGAATTTGTTTCTCATTCAAGAACAAGTTCCGGTGTTGAAATCAAACAGGACTCAGAGCCAGAAACATTAGAGGAGTCAAGTTCCAAGGAGGGGTTTGGTTAAGAAGAGGGGGATTCTCAATCTTCACAACAAAGAGGGATTCTTGATCTTCACAGCAATATCAAGAGGGCCAACAAAGGAAATGGAAGTGGTATTATACCATGATGGAAGGATATTGAGAAGATGAGTTGCCAAAGGTACTAAAAGGACAAACTACACGATTGCAGCAACAAATTGTGCGAGGCAGTGAGTAGGTAAATTTTGCTCTCACTTCTGTTGATTTTGTTCCAGGTATTTGAACCTAGCACATTTGAATATTTGAAAGAAAAACTTGAATTGAAGGCTGCCATGAAAGTGAAATATGATGCATAGATGAAAAACAAGACTTGGGTGTTGTCTACATTGCCTCTAGGGAAGAAAGCAATTCGTTGTAAATGGATTTTTAATGTCAAATATAAATCAGATGGTTCTTTGGACAAATACAAAGATTGTCTTGTCGCCAAAGAATATGCACAAGATGAAGGGGTGGACTATGAAGAAAACTTTGCCCCCACAACGAAAATGGTAACTTTTCAACTAGTTATCTCCATTTTTGCTCATTCTGGATGGAATATATATAGATGGATGTTAAAAGTGCCTTGATGTAAAGTCCTTGTATGGATGGTAAAGTCCTTGTATGGGCTCAAGCAGGCTCCTCAAGCTTGGTATTTCAAATTTGATCGATACCTTAGAGATTCTAGAATTAGAAAAACCTATTATGAGCCCACTTGCTACGTCATAAACAATGACGATGATATAGTGAAGTTATTTTGTCTATGTTGACAGTCTTACCATCTCCAAAAGAAGTGCCAACAAGATTCAACAGGTGAAATTTGATATTTGATCTACTTTTGAAATTACTGATTAAAGCCTGCTTCATTATTGTTTAGGTGTAGAATTTTTGCAATCTAAGCACACTATATTTTTATCACAAGTCAAGTATTCCAAAGCACTCTTCAAAATTTTTTGAATGACTGAATTTAATCCTAAATCTACAGCTATGGAAGTTGGCATAAAACTCTCATCTTACACGGACTCACCACTAGTCAACGAGTCATTGTATTGGCAATTGGTTGATAGTTTGATTTATCTTACTACCACCCAATCGGATCTATGTTTTGCAGTGCTTTGTCTCTTTCTCAATTCATGTCTAATCCTGAAGAGTTACATTGGCAAGTTGCAAAATGAGTCCGTCAATATTCAAAGGGACCCTTGACTTTGAAATTCTATATCATGGATCTGTTGACTCCATGATAGCAAAGCATATTGATTTGAATTGGGTTGGATCAGTTGATACAAGGAAGTCATAAATAGGTTATGTGTTCACTCTTGGTTTAGGAAGGCAATTTCATGGCAAAGTAAGCTACAACCTACAGTTCCCTTATCCTCCATTAACATAAAATACAAGGTAGACTTCAATAGAGGTTGTGAGGCAATGTGGTTACGAAGAATATTGGTTGATCTTCAACTTGACCAAGCAGTGCTAACCTCACTTTTTGTGACAATCAAAGTGCTCTCAAAATGGTGAAAAATTCAGTCTATCATGCCATAACTAAGCATATTGAAGTTAATCACAATTACATCAGATAGTTGGTTGATAATCAAGACATTTTCCTTTATTATTGTCCTACAACAGAGCAAACTATTGACATAATGACAAATCCACTTGGTAATGATAAGTTCACTCATCGTGCCATGTTGTTAAAAAAAAAGCTAACTCAGCTAGATTTTCATAATGGTCTAATGCGTTAACACACATAAGCTTTTGCTCATAGTGCCATGTTAGAAGGAAAGCTAACTCCAGCTAGATCTCCATCATGGTGTAATATATTTGATGACAATGTGGCAGTGTTAAATGAAAAACTACCTTATGAAAGCTAACAAACATTAGCTTTTACTTACCGTGCAATGTTTTAAGAATGAAAGGTAACTTTAGCAAGATTTCCATCATGGTACATTGTGATTGATGACAATGTGGCTGTGCTAGATGGAAAACTACACTATGAAAGCTTACACACATTAGATTTCACTCACCGTGCAATAATTTAAGGATGAAAGCTAACTGCAGCTAGATTTCCAACACGACGCCGTGTGATTGATGACAATGTAATTGTGTTACATGGAAAACTACTTTATGAAAGATAACACACATTAGCTTTCACTCATCATGCCATGTTGTTAAAAGGAAAGCTAACTCCAGTTAGATTTCCATCATGATGTAATGAGCTAACGCACATAATCTTTCCCTTTTAGTGCCATGTTGTTAGAAGGAAAGCTAAATCTAGCTAGATTTCCATCATGGTGTAATGTATTTGATGACAATGTTGTTGTGTTAGATGGAAAACTACCTTATAAAGGCTAACTGACATTAGCTTTACTCACCGTGCAATGTTTTAAGAACAAAAGCTAACTCCAGCTATATTTCCATCATGATGCATTGTGATAGATGACAATGTGGTTGTGCTAGATGGAAAAATACACTATGAAAGCTTACACACATTAGATTTCACTCTCTGTGCAACGATTTAAGGATGAAAATTAACTCTAGCTAGATTTTTAACATGGTGTAACATGCTTGATGGAAATGTGGTTATGTTACATGGAAAACTACCTTATGAAATCTAACACACATTAGATTTCACTCATTGTGCCATGTTGTTAAAATGAAAGCTAACTCCAACTAGATTTCCATCATGGTGTAATGAGCTAACATACATAAGCTTTCCCTTGTAGTGCCATTTTGTTAGAAGAAAAGCTAACTCCAACTAGATTTCCATCATGGTGTAATGTATTTGATAACATTGTGGTTGTTTTAGATGGAAAACTACCTTATGAAAGCTAATAGACATTAGCTTTATTGACCGTGCAATGTTTTAAGAACCAAAGCTAGCTCTAGCTAGATTTCCATCATGGTGCATTGTGATTGATGACAATGTGGTTGTGCTAGATGGAAAACTACATTATGAAAGCTAACACACATTAGATTTCACTCACCGTGCAATGATTTAAGGATGAAAGCTAACTCCAGCAAGATTTCCATCACGGTGCAATGTGATCAATGACGATATGGTTGTGTTAGATGGAAAACTACCTTATGAAAGCTAACACACATTAGTTTTCACTCATCGTGCCATGTTGTTAGAATGAAAGCTATTTCTAGCTAGATTTGCATCATGGTGTAATGTATTTGATAACAATGTGGCTGTGTTAGATGGAAAACTAAATTATGAAAGCTAACACATATTAGTTATTACTCACCGTGCAACATTTTGAGAATGAAAGCTAACTCTAGCTAGATTTCCAACATGGTGCATTCTAATTGATGACAACATGGTTGTGCTAAATGGAAAGCTACATTATCAAAATTAACACACATTAGATTTCATTCACCGTGCAATGATTTAAGGTTGAAATCTAACTCTAGCTAGATTTCCATCACGGTGCAATGTGACAATTTGATTGTGTTAGATAGAAAAATACCTTATCAAAGCTAACACACATTAGCTTTCACATATCGTGCCATGTTAAAAAGAAAGGTAACTCCAACTAGATTTTCAAAATGGTGTAATGAGCTAACACCCATGAGCTTTCACTCACAGTACCATGTTAGAAGGAAAGCTAACTCTAGCTGGATTTCCATCATGGTGTAATGTAATTGATGACAATGTGGCAGTGTTAGATGAAAAACTACCTTATGAAAGCTAACACACATTAGTTTTTACTCACCATGCAATTTTTTAAGAACGAAAGCTAACTCCAGCTAGATTTCCATCATGGTGCATTATGATTGATGACAATGTGGTTGTGGTAGATGGAAAAATACACTATGAAAGATTACACACATTGGATTTCACTCTCTGTGCAATGAGCTAAGGATGAAAGTTAACTCTAGCTAGATTTCCAACATGGTGCAACATGCTTGATGGCAATGTGGTTATGTTACATGGAAAACTACCTTATGAAAGCTAACACACATTAGCTTTCACTCATCGTGCCATGTTCTTAAAAGGAAAACTAACTTCAGTTAGATTTCCATCATGGTGTAATGAGCTAACAGACATAAGCTTTCTCTTATAGTGCCATGTTGTTAGAAGGAAAGCTAACTCCAGCTAGATTTCCATCATGGTGTAATGTGTTTGGTGAAATTGTGGCTGTGTTAGATGGAAAACTACCTTATGAAGGGTAACAAATATTAGCTTTACTCACCGTGCAATGTTTTAAGAACGAAAGCTAACTCCAGCTAGATTTCCATTATGGTGCATTGTGATTGATGCCAATGTGGTTGTGCTGGATGGAAAAATACACTATGAAATCTTACACACATTACATTTCACTTACCGTGCAACGATTTAATGATGAAAGCTAACTCCAGCTAGATTTCCAACATAGTGCAATGTGCTTGATGACAATGTTCTTGAGTTACATGGAAAACTACCTTATTAAAGCTAACACATATTAGCTTTCACTTATCGTGCCATGTTGTTAAAATGAAAGCTAACTCCACTAATTTTCCATCATGGTGTAATGAGCTAACACAAATAAGCTTTCCTTTATAGTGGCATGTTGTTAGAAGGAAATATAACTCTAGCTACATTTCCATCATGGTGTCATGTATTTGATAACAATGTGGTTGTGTTAGATGAAAAAATACTTTATGAAAACTAACATATATTAGCTTTACTCATCGTGCAATGTTTTAAGAATGAAAGCTAACTCTAGCTAGTTTTCCATCTGGTGCATTGTGGTTAATGACAATGTGGTTATGCTAGATGGAAATAACATTATGAAAGTTAACACACATTAGATTTCACTCACCATGCAATGATTTAAGGATGAAAGCTAACTCCAGTTAGATTTCCATCACGGTGCAATGTGATCAATGATGATGTGGTTTCGTTAGATTGAAAACTACTTATGGTGGAGAAAGGCTTAATGTAGGATATGTTATGGTTTTGATAATTGATTTCATTGAACCACATTTGATTGTGGAAGATGTTGATGAAGGGGACTTACATCCATGGAAGATCATAGATTTGAGGCATAACAAAGGTAAATCAAAATCTTGAAGCACATGTTAAGTGTTTTTTATAGTACATTGTTTGTTTTTTTGAGCAAATACTAAGTTTGTTTAATTTGTTGTATAGGTGCAAATGTCTCTTTTGCATTTTCTATTGGAGACCAAGGTAGATCTTTTGCAATGTGGAGTGAAGGTGGGTGAAGGCTCCATATTCAATACACATATTGGTCATAAAGTGCATGGAAGGATGGTAAATAAATGATATATAGTGGTTAACATTGAGAAGGTATTAAAACATGATGCTCTTCTGCCACATCCAACAAGATTTGAGAATACACTAGGGGGTCCATTGGAATCTTAAGATATTTGGAAAGAATCAGATTTGGAAACTCATTGTCATGATCATTCAGTAAATACTCCCCAACATAGGCTTACATTCACATGTAAAAATGTTTCTCTTACACATGAAAGCACGGGAACAAGCATGTGCATTGCCAAATGAGCATAGTTAATGTCCGTGAGGATGACATGGTTGCGGGTGAAATGTTAGGTAAAAAGGAATTCAATGTTTTTGTGGAAGACATAGATAGAACTTGTGAAAGATGTAGGATTGGGGATAAGTCTATACATTGTTGGGTTAGATGGCTAATAAATAAGTTGGTGGACAATGAAGGTGGGATTTTAAGGGTGAATGAAAATTTCAAGGAGGCACCCAAGGAAATGGCGGTATGGGATCTTATAGAGGAAATAAGTCCCTTAAACACATGGGATGGTGATATTTATAATGACAAAGATCTAGACTCAATTGCTATGCACGCAATGAAGCCATATAAAAATATTAAACGAGTTGTGGCTACAAAAAAAGATGGAAACTTTCAAATACAAATAGATGAAGATAAAAAAATCTGACTTTTGGAAGCAGATGAATGCTACAAACAAGATTGTATTCAACATGTGGATAGAAAAGACATTGCAACTACTATAAGGGGTATGAAACTCTTAAATAAAAAATGGCATTAGGGAATTTGTCTTAAATTCACTCCTTTTTAACACAATCATGTCAAAGAGCCATGGCCATGGCCTACCTCCTACTGCTAGGAAAGTAAAGGACATGAGGTTTAATGGAGATATTATTTGTAATAAAGCATGGTACAAGATACATAATATTCCTCAAAGCACCTTCTATACTTACCAACATAATTTTCAACAAGGACATGTCAAAGGAATTCATGGTAACACCAACAAATGCAAAGCACTTGCACATATTGTGGCAGCCATAGAAATATTGCACAAAATTGTAATGGATAATTCAGATTTTTCACCAAACAAAACATGACAAGTTGAAGAAGATGGAATGTCTGCTCCTTTAAGATTGTTGCCATCAACGTACACCAAAAGTTCTTTGTTAAAAGAGATCAATGAGGCTCTTCAAGAGCTCAATTTTCCATCAATATCACAACCAACAATGAGCAAGATTTGGAATACTCATTTTCCAGATGTGGCATTCTCAAAGAACACTAACTTCAGTAAATGTAGTGAATGTATTGTGTTGAAAGAACAGATGAAGACATCGACTACAAAAGAGCTGGAAGAAAAGGCATGAGCTAGACTGAAGAAACATAACAAGATTGTTATGTGTGGAAGATATTGCTACTATGCCCACATAATTATGTTAGAGTGGTATCCAAAGGAATACTTGAGCATTATCCATGATAAAATGGACAAACAAAGACTTCAATCCCAAGATTACGTGTCAAATCAAAATCTGTTGTAGGAACAAACTTGGGTTTGTTGTTTACAGGTATGCTAACACATGGGCATAGAACAGGCGGTTTTAGTCATTTCTTCCTACCATTTGTGCACATGAGATCACAATTTACCATTACATCTATTGCAAAGTGCTTGAGGGACCTTGAAGACCCACACCTTGATATGTATGGTGATTTGCTTTATGAGAGTGGAAGTTCAAGAAACCCACTTTCAAATGCATTTCTTCAAAACTCTATTTACTCAAAATGTAGAGTGTACAAGGATGCTTTCTTATCTTAAAATGGAAGCTCAAAAAATCAAAATGTTGATTTTAAACCTCTTCCTCCACATTTGTTGTTACAGTTGGACAATGCAGCTAGTGATAATAAGAATTGTTATGTTTTCATGTTTCTATCACTATTAATTGCACTTGGTGTATTCATCACTATTGAGGTTGGATTCTTGATTGTGGGGCACACCCATGAATACATAGATGGAACCTACAGAAGAATGTCTTCCAACTTGAAAAGTAAAGATATATATTCTTTACTTGAGATGATGGATACATATCGCACAATAGAAGAAAAATGAGGATTTCCACCTAAACTTATTGACAAAGTGTATGACTTCAAAAATTTTCCTAATGGGTACATCAAGGAGGGGGGAAATGCAGTAGCTGGACATCTTAATGTCCAGTACTTCCAATTTCTTGTACTCAATGATGTTTCAATTATTAGGTATAAAGAATCCATCAGAGACATTGAGTGGTCAAAACCAGTTGAGTTCTGGAATATAGATGATGAAGGTCGACCTATATTTCCCACAGGGAAGCCATCTTTATTACGTCCCAAAGACAATGATGCTTATTTAAAAGAACTAAAGGAATGAATAACATCATACATAAAAATGTGGAAAGAGACTATTGGAAATGAGAATTAAGCAATTGTTACAGAGGAATGTAATAAAAAACTAGAGTATTGGAAAAGAGTTCTTGATGCATTAGATGGAATCTACAATGACCATACACCCTTGGATGAAAGTGATTCTTCTTATAATGATTTTTCTCCCAAGACAAGGAATAATGTTAACGTCGATGGTAATGCACTCTATGCAATATCAAGTATTATGGATGGGGATTTTGATAATGTGACAGATGAACCGGTATATGTTGGACCCGGGCGCAACTAGCCAAAGCCAACATTCGATCTTAGAATTTATGTTGAGAAGGAAAGATGTTGCTTGTTAGATCAAGAAATTAGGATGAAGGAGAGATGATTTGGATGGCAAAATCCACCTCAAATATATTCTAGGACGATGACAGTGAGACCCTTCATGTAAAGATTGATTGGTGGCAACCTAGCTGAGGGAAATACAAGGGAAACATTTTAGAACAATATTGGGTACCAAATCCTGATGACACGGAACTTGGATCTATTCCAATTAATACCATCGTTTGGGAATGGGTGCCAAATAAAGAAGATTGTAGGAAGACCAAGATAAATAAATGTGGTCTACAAGCTGTACTTGATATGCATGAGCAGATATAAGGAGATTAGGTGGAGATGTTTCATGAATGTAATTTTTCTTTTTGAATGACTTTTAGTATACATGAAGAAACATTTTTCAATGTTTGTAGTATAATAAATACTCTTCAAGTGACTTTTTGAATAATTTTATATTATTTACCGCATATATGAAAATTTCACATCAAGTTCAATGTTAATTCATGTGATGATACTTTATGCGAATTAGATAACACCATTCAAATTTTAACTTTTCAATTTGTCTTTTAGATTAACACAACATCTCACTATATCAAATGTGCATAATTATATTCATTAATGTATGTACACAACCCTTACCTTATTTCTTATTAGCTTTTGCTCACTCTCTTCAATACCACTTTGAGCTTTTCATTTTGTTCCCCTGATGATTGGTGGAGTATCCACTTGAAACGTAGGGATGCTTCAATACACAATTAAATTCCATAAACTCTCTTTGTCATTAAGATTAATTGTGGAAATCTTCATCCTCAAGCTGTACTTGTTTTGCTTAAGAAAATATAAGGAGATTAGGTGGAGATGATTCATAAATGTAATTTTTCTTTTTGAATGACTAATTAATATACATGAAGAAAAAGTTGTCAATGTTTGTAGTATATCAAATATTTTCTTCAAGCTACGTTTTGAGGAATTTTATATTATTTGCTACATATATGAAAATTTTGGTTCAACTTCAATGTTAATTCAGGTGATGATACTTTATGAGAATGCACCTTAAAACATCTTATAGTCTTGCTTTGTGAATAAATGTAAGGCACTTGCAATAAGGTTTGAAGTGAGTTTTCCCTATTATTCATTATTATAGTTGATATAAATTTAATTGTACTACTATGTTGCATTCAAATTCATAATTATATTTTCTCGTGTAGACTTTAAAGTGGTTCCAACTTTGTACTTGTATATTAACTTATACTCAATAAATACAGTACTAACATTTTGAGTGTGCATGTTTTATCAGTTTGTAATCATTGTGATTGATTTTTTGGGTTAAACTGTGTGTGTTTTTTAGACCAACGTTTTGAGTGGACACTCCACCCATGCTTGTTACGGGAACCAGGAAAAACTCACTGTGGACTGAAAAGATTTCACATAACTTAATCCAAAAAATCAATCATTAAGTAGTAAGATCATGTTATCTTTAATTCATGTTAGACATTATCATCAAATACATTGCATCACAAAGACAATTTAATCCATGTGAGATTTAATGCACTGCATGTAATATAAGTATTATAGATGGAGATTTTGATAATGTGACGAATGAACTGGTATATGTTGGACCCAAGGGCAACAAGCTAAATCCAAAATTCAATCCTAAGATTGAAGTTGAGAAAGAAAAGATGTTTCTAGTTAGATCATGAACTGAGGATGAAGGAGAGATGATTTGGATGGCAAACACCACCTCTTATATCTTCCAGAATGATGAAAGTGAGACTCTTTATGTAAATCTTGAGATGATTTGGGTACCAAACCTCGATGACACATGACTTGGATCTATTCCAGTTAATACCATAGTTTGGGCATGGATGCAAAAGAAAGAAGATTGCAGAAAGACCACGATAAATAAATGTGGTGTACAAGTTGTAATTGATTTGCTTGACTAAATATAAGGAGATTAGGTGGAGATGATTCATGAATGTAATTTTCCCTTTGAATGAGTTATTAATATACAAGAAGAAACACTTTTCAATGTTGGTTGTATATCAAATATTCTCTTCAAACCTTTTCTTAGGAGTTTTATTTATTTGCTAATATGAAAATTTTGGTTCAACTTCTATGTTAATTCATGTGATGGTACTTTATGTGAATTATATAACACCATTCAATTTTTAACTTTTCAATTTGTTTTTTACATAAACTCAACATGTCACTATATCAAATGTGCATAATCATATTCAATAATGAACCTTAAAACATCTTCTAGACTTCCTCTGTGAATGAATGTAAGGCACTTGCAATAAGGTTTGAAGTGACTTTTCCCTATTAGTTGTTATTATAATTGATATAAATTTAATTGTTCTACTCTGTTGCATTCTAATTAATATTATATTTTCTTATGCAGACTTTAAAAGTGGTGCGAACTTTGTACTAGTGCAATATCTTATACTCAACAAAGACAAAGTAGTAACATTTTCAGAGTGTGGGCTTTCACAGTTTGTCATCATTA
>LPNX010066752.1:722402-737937 GCA_001517045.1 Pseudotsuga menziesii
AAATGATAGTCAAAGTATATCATTAAATACATTTATAGGTAAAATTTCTCACATAAATATGTTATTCATAAAATCAACATTAATTAAGTTAGTTTTTAATACACCACTACCACCAACAACAATAATAATAAATTATGTCTCCATTCTAATTCATAACTTATTTTAATCATTACTAAGATAAAACCTATTTTACTCTAAGTAAGAAAAATATTTTCTCTTGTCCTCTATCAAGTGGTGTCATCTTCCAAAAATAAAACATCATACTCAAAAAAGACTTCAACCTAGACACATTAGTTAACATAATTTCAATTTAATGAAATTCCAAGATAATAATAGCAACAAACATTGATTATTAGTGTCATTAAATAACTTTAATAATAATATGTAAAAAAATCTTCTGTAATCTATTTTTCGTCATATAACCATTGATCAACTTAACTTTTATTAGAAAATATAAATAATAGTAATATAAATAAATTATATTTCTATTCTAACGTATAATTGTTTTTTATCGTTAAAATAATAAACTTAGCATAGTAACACTTAATATATAATAGTTTTTCTTGTCACTTATAAAATGTTGCCAACCTTCTAATATATTACAACATGATACTCAACACATGCAATATTGCTTGCTACGTCGAGAATTAAAATTGTTATAGCAACAAACACATTTATATTATGTCATTAAATAGTTATTAAATAGGTCATTCTAAAATATTTCCAACCTTCTACTAGTATAGGAACTCAACACCAACAATGTACTAGTTACCATATCAAATTATAATTCAATTGCTTAATCATAGTAACATATACAATATTAATGTCATTACATAAACTTAATCAACTTACCATTTGATACAAACTATAGATAATATTAATGGAAATTATGTAAGGAATCAAAGTCTAAGAATTTCATCATTTTTAAAGATTCAAAGTCTAAGATTTTCATAATTTTGATTTGTCATAAAGGATTAGAAAGGTGTAATTCAGGTGTTAACACAATCCCTCTCCCCTCATGTTGTAAAGGGTGCTAGCTCAATGGAAGAGCACCTGCATTACAAGCAGGACGATGGTGGTTCGATTCCTCCGTGCGCTAACATAAATTACTAGATGATTTAAAATTTGACGATAATATAAATATTGTAAGATATCTATATTTTCAATATAAATATGCTATTTTCAATTAAACACATTGTTCAAATACTTCATAAATAAATAATGAACACTTGAAATAATTAATTCAATTGGTTTTCCCCCTTTCCTCTTGTATATGAAAAAAGTCAAACTGTATTGCACTAATGCTTTTCTAGTTCATAATTGATTTTGATTGTTAAAATAATTAATATTAATAAACAATAGATGATTTACTATCATCCGATATCATTAAATAAATTTATAGGTAAGAAATTTCTCACATTAATCTATTATTCATAAAGTAAACATTCATCAACTTAGTTTTTAATACACTACCACTACCAACAACAATAATGATAAATTATGTTGCTACTTTAATTCATAATTTATTTTAATCATGACAAGGGTAAAACTTAGACTTTAAAGTCATAAAATATTTTCTCGTTTTGATTATAAGTGGTGCCAATTTCCAAAAATAAAACAACATACTCAACAAAGACAAAAATAATTACTATGACAATATTTATAATTGTTGTAATAACAAATACAATGTTGGTATTATGTTATAAAATAATTTAATCAACTTAACCTTTAATACAAACTATAAATAATATTAATAGAAATTATGTAAATATTCAAAGTCTATGACTTTTTTCATTTTGAAAGAACTCAATCTAGCAGAAGTTCTAAATTCTAGATCCACTAAATAATTACAAATTTAATGAAATATGTGTTCAAGCGTCAACCTTAGAACTCATCTAAAATATTCCATGTGCTTTCAATGAGCCAATTAATTCCTTTTGACTATTAACCCATTTATTGAATGCATGTGTTATTTTGGTGGGAAAAGTTAGTTCATGTGGTTATTGAAGCATGGGGACTATATTGGTCATGTCAGCTATCATCATTCCTTTTTGTTCTAGGGTCAATACCTATGTCAATTGTAGTTTCACCATTATCTCATATCCATTGGAGTCAATTTTCTTTTGATCATTCTCTCATGCATTTTTTCTACACTACATAGAGTAGTCCTACTGCTATTCATGTCCATATTAATCTATGTGTAACCCACGGGGGATTCACCTTATTGACCAATATCTTATCACGTTCGTTCATAAAGGGGTATTTTTTAATTGTGAAAAATGTGGTCACTATATTGTAGGTATTGGCAGTTGGGGAGTAAGGTATGGGGGGTTTATAGGTATTGGAAGGTATAAAAAGGAATATCTAGTAAAAATAGGGAATATCTTGTAAAAAGTAGGTTTTTTTAATTATCAATATGTATTGGGAGGGGATCTCAACAAAAGGATTTTGGTAGGTATTTATCAATATCTAGTGAAATTAGGGGTATTATTTAATATCCAATGAATGAAGGCACTATGGAATAGTTTCACTGAGTGAAGACCCCATGGTGTAACCCACAAATTTGAATTTGGAGATAGAGATAAAAATTTTAAGAATGGATATATGGTTGTAGGAGAGCATAGAGTTTGGGAAAGCTAGGAACCCTTACCCATTGAGGTATTCTACTTTTGGGATTATTGAGAGGACATAATATATGCTACATGAGGTTTTCTAACAACATACAACAGATTGGTTTCTTGCTGCACACACTTGTAAGAACTGTAAGGGTTGGATTCCCTAAGGGAACTATGGATCAATGAAGGGGGATTACTTCCTTTTGTTGTGTGGATAACCTGGAAAGAGTGTCATGGCTATGATGGATGAGTGAGATATCTGTAGAGTTTTGTAAGAATTTTGGCTAATCATAGATAGTAGAATGGGTGGTGGGAGGAGTGATCATGTAGGTGTTTCCTTCACCTTGGTGGCCTCATATCCCAACTTGGGGGTGGCCTCTCATTATAAAGAGTATATGGTGGACAGAGTGCCTATGGTTGGGTGAAAAATATCTCTTACACAAGAAATTGCTTGGACATTATTTGTTAAAAATAAGTATTCTTTTGTATTTGATGTGCAATGATTTTGTTATTTATATTCAAGTAATGAGTATGCCTATGAAATGCATGTTTTGTGTGTTGATTGAATTATTTCCATAGTGTATTTTCATTAAATATTTGCACATGCATTTAGATATTATAAATTTGTAATCATGGCTAAGGGGTGAAATTATGAGAGCCTGTATCACTTAGTGTCCCATTTCATAAGTCAGTTTGAGGGATAGGGATGTTACAGAGTTGTATCAAAGATTCTAGTTGCGATACCAGATATTTGTGGACCAAATGCATAGTTACAGGAAGAAAATGCAAGTGTGCAAATGAAATGATTTATGAAACTTGTGGATTAATCATTGGATGTTATTCTTTCCAATTCATGGGTTATATATGTGGTTTACTAGTGGAAGAGATAAACTATCTAAGTAAAATTTTGAAATTTATAGATTTGTAGTTGTTTTGGTTCTATGGAAGCCAGGTTTGATCAAAACATATAACACGATGAGCGTAATTTTATATCAACCCTCTTAATGAAAATTTAAAATTTCACTTAATTTCAAAAAATTTAAAATATTGGTAAATTTGAGGTGGGTCTGAGCCATGCCACGTCGATGAGTGACGTGCAGGAGACACATGGGAATGAGGTTTGACAAGGAGGATCCACAAGACAAGGAGTATGAATTCCAACTTTGACATTGGACCCACCCATAGATTGTGTCCCTGGATGAAGTGTTGAGGTGATAGATATTTGATCGTTGGATGAAGGGAAAGATAGACGGTCATTCGTTGATAGCTACTTAACAATGTGAGTGGGTAATAGCAAGTGAAAAATGATCCTACAGTTGGACCATTGGGAAATCAATGGTCCTAGTGCATAACATATTGGTATAGTGCTTGTTGGATAATTTTCGGGAGCAAGGAGTTGGTCCAACAACTCAAGGAGCGTGTCAATATTTAATTGACAACTCATCCCCATGAAATAATTTCAAACCACTTTATTAGTAAGGAGTTACCACCTTTGGCAGTGGGAAAAATGCCATTGTCAAGGTCAAGTGGTATTACACCTCAACAGTTGATTGAGGGTGGCATGTGGGACTTGTTGGTAACTTCAATAGGAATTTGTCAAGTCATGTTGGAACCATGTCATGTAAACAAGAAACAATGTTGGACTCATGCACCAAGTTGTGTGAAATGGGATTATTTACAAAATTGACCCCCATTATTTTTTTAAATCAACAAATTTGGGTCTTTCGCTTAAATGGAACCATTTTAGAACCATAAAATTGAACAGGTGATGGATTATCAGGGTGTTTTTTAGGAATGCCAAAAAAATTTAGTCTAAAAAAAATGAAAAATACAGAAGTAGTCATTTCTAGACCTTTATAAAAAGTGGATAGAGCATCCAATGAGGAAAATAAATATTATTGAGCAATACTCATCATATGCATTACCTAGGTAAATAGAGAAAATAATCTAGTTCTCCACATAATATCTTCTATAGGTGTCTGAAGTTGGACTTTGGGGTTGAATGCACCTATAGGAAAGGTGTAGAAATTGCAGTTAATTTGACAATTTTGCATGATTAAAATTATGTGCTCATAAATCATAATTGAGTATACTTATAGTCATTGAAAATATTATATAAAGGGGAATAATTTTGTATATTCAAATTCTGAATTAGTGATACAAATGTTTCCATAAATTGATCATAAAGTGTTTATACACATAATTACCGAAATTGTCACTATGGATGTTTTCTAGAATACATGAAAATTGATTTTGAATTTATTGAAATGTAATAAAATTAAAAAATTTGTTTACATGAACACTTTTGTAGGTTCAAAATCATATTAGTGACTTTTAAGGGTCAACAATGAGTGTATTGCAGTTGGAGATATTGGTCTTGGTTGGTCTAAGGAAGTCATCATCATGGATAATGCATAGAATCTGTATGAAGATGAGAGGATGAAATGGAGAAAACATAGAGGTTTAAAATGCAAACATATATCCAATGGAAGGAGTAACTAGGAGACTCCCCTAGACATTGCGGAAACTATGAGGATCCTGAGAGTGGAACTACAGAGTTGTAGAGTAGACAATGAAAGGATACTTAGAGCTCAAAAAGAACAAAATCAATAGAATGCAGCTATGCTTCAAAGTTTGACATACATCCAAAGGAAAATTAACTTTCGGAATCACTCAAAAAATCAAGAAAAGAGTGGGAGAAGATCAAGGATACATTCTCACAAGAGGTCCTATAGTTCAAGAAGGATTTCTAGAGGTAGGCCATACACTCCAAAATTCTCTTTTCAAGATGTATCTAACTCTAAGGATTCCATTGAAGGATCAAGCTCATCATCTTATAAGAAGAAGAAGAAGAGGTATTACAAGGACAATTTACATTGATAATTTAGGGAGGAAAATCCTCCTACATTTGATGGTGAGATAAAATCTGGTCAATATGTTGAGTCTTAGCTTCTTGGGACGAGAAAGTATTTCCAAATTAAATACTTTTCAGGAAATATGAAATAAATAGTATCCATATTCAATTTAAATGTAAGGGAATCTATATGGTGGGACCACGTTAGGAAAGTGAAGACGATCAATGAAAGGAATATTGTGTGGAAGAAATTTAAGAAATATTTTAAGCAAAAGTACCTCTTTGATAGGTACTATGATGGAAAGATTAAATAATTCCATGAGCTAAAATTGGACCAAATTTCAATGGACGAATATACAAATAAGTTTTTGGAGTAACTGAGATATGCCAAATATTTTTAGTTTGATGAGCCTCAAAATCTAGATGAGACCATAAGGAAGGCCAATTATTATTATGATCAAATAAAACTAAAGTCATATTTCCATAAGGCATGGAAGTATAAGATAAATAATAAGTTTGACCAAAGAAAGAAGGGGTTCAATCCTCCTCATTTCAGAAATCAACGAACGAAGCCACCACATGTTGTGGAAAATACAACCAGAATGATGGGAGACAAGCCAAACGATACAAGAGAGCCACTTCAATGTTGGGGATGTGGAGAGGACCATTTTCTTAGAAATTACCCACATCTAGGAAAGCGAGTGCTAACAAAGTCAATAAAATTCAAGAATCTAAACAAATGGGCATATAGTCCTCCCCTAGCATGTTGAGGGTAAGTTTGTTAGACACTATACACTTGTCCATTAGGTAATGTAAATGGGCATGCAAACTTGTCCTTACATCATCCCATGTAGATTATCCAAATTTGAGAAAATGATGTGTGAGAAACACTTGAACTTGGGTGAGAAAACAATTTATCTAATCCAAATTGTTGAAGGTAAATTGCTTGAATTATATTATGTTTTATGCAAATCCTACAAGGACACATAGGATTTTATCACCCCAATTTTTTTTTGAGTGTACAAGGAAACTATTTGAATGTAATGATTGTGTGAAAAATTTATATGATGCACATTCCTTTTGTGCACACTCACCTTGAAGACTTGTTCTTGCACACTCACCCTTACATTAATTTTCCATGATAACAACCATATCATGCATATGCCTTCCGTATATGCATTCCTTCTATATATGAATATATATATGGAATAAATTTCCGTACATATGGAAGTGATTCCATATATTCCCATGTATATATGGATTTATTGTTATGTACATGCGTGTGCATATATAGAATCACTCTTATGTATATGTGTGCACCTATACATAAGTGCTTTTATATAAGCGTGCACATATACACAAGAACTTTTGTATATGTTTGTGCACATATTGAGGCACTTCCATATATTCATGTGCATATACAGAAGCGCCTTCCGTATATGCACATGCATATATGGAAGCATGCTTCCAATATACATGTGCATATGCAGAAGGTGCTTCCGTATATGCATGCAAATAAAGTGGTTTTTTACATGTGTGCACATATATGAAAGTGCTTCATATATGTGTGCACATATATGGAAGTGCTTTCATATATGTGCACACATATACATAAGTTCCTTCCATACATATGGAAGGTGCTTCCATATATGTGCACACATATATGGAAGCATTCTACCATATATGCACGCACATATACAAAATCGCTTTTGTATATGCATGCACATATATAGAAGTGTTTCTGTATATACACATGCATATACAAAATCACTCTTTGCATATGCGCATGCATATACAGAAGAACCTTCTATATATACAGAAGCACTCTTTTGTATATGCGAGCACATATATGGAAGCACCTTCCATACATATGAAAGCAATATTTTGTAGATGCACATGCATATATAGAAGAACCTTATATACATACGAAAGTGCATATATATGGAAGCACTTCCATAAATGTGAATGCCAACAAAGTACTAATGGAAATTTTTCCTTGAATATTTGTTAAGAAGATGTCTTAAGGATGATACTATGCTATAGAGATAGATTCTCCTATGCCGTCTACTCCCCCTATGATTATTGCTTCCCCGTTCTCTCTCTCTCTCTAACCCCACCTTCTATATTCTTATCCCCCCTCCTACTCTTTGTATCTCTCTCTTATTCCCCCTCCCCATAACCCCCTCTCTCTCTATTTCTCTCCTAATATCCCTCCCCATACCACTTTCCACTCATTCATCATTATCTCCCTCTTTATCCATGCCCTATACTCCTTTTTCTCTCTAACCCCCACCTCTCTCTCTCTCCCCCTAATTCCCTAACATCCCCCAAATACTCTTTCTATAACCACCATCCACATATCACTCTCTCTATCTCTTTGTATATTCTTCTCCCTAACCCTTATTGACCCTCTCTCTCAATTTCTCTCTCCCCTACTCCTCCACCTACACCTATCCCCCACCACTCTATCTCCCCCAACACCCTAACAACCCCCCTCTCTATATAACATTCTCAGTACACCTAAGTTATAACCCCCCTCCTACTCTGTACCTACAAGTTACCATCCCCCCTCTCTCTCTCTCTCTCTCTCTCTCTCTTTCCCACCACACTGTACAACCTTCTCTATAACTTTCATAATCATGTGTAAACCCCTAACCCCCGTTCCTTGATCTCTATCTCTTTCTCTCCCCCAACCAAACTCCTCTCCCTATCCCTAATCACTCACACCATACCCCACATTCACCCCCCCTCTCTCTCTTCTTCCCCCAAACATAATAATCCCTCTATATCTCCCCTACTCCTCCACCTAAACCTAAGCCCCCCTCTATCTTTATAATAAGGTTAGAGGTCCATAATTTGAATGAGGTTTGGGAATATATTTTATATGAGATCCATGGAGCTCGAGGTATATTTCAAAACGGGATCAATGGGGATAGTATTTGAAATAGAGCCTATGGCCCAGTGTGTGTGTGTGTGTGTGTGTGTGTGTGTGTTGGTTTTAATGTTCAGATCTATTACTTTTGAATTGGCTTGATAAAGATGGAATATGAGGTACATGTAGTCTTTGGCTGACTTAACTAAGTCATATTTAAAAGGTAATGAAATAAGAAATTAGAAGGGGCATGATAAGTTTTCTAAAAAATGCATCCCATCTCTTTAAAAATGAACCAAGAAGGATGGGTAGATGACATGGGATTGAAGGTTTTTGGTTGTGGGATTAATGTCATAGATACCACTACTAAATATATTAGGAAATTCCATTTCTGTCAAACATCTTGGTGTTTAAATTTCATGTGTTGTTACAATCATAGATTTTAGTGATATTTTTAGCATGCTATTCTTGTCATATGATTTTTATATAGTATCTTAGGGGTGTTAATATTATTGTTTTCCTCCTGCATGTATGTTAGAGATAAAGATTACCATATTGTCACAATCCTTGATATTGAATTTTTTATATGAGACACATCAATAGTTATTTTTGTAGCACCTCTTATCAATACACAATGTTTTTATTCATATTTATGATATATAATATCACATTGTGTTATGGTGCATATCTATTCATTCTCTTATTAAATTGAATGACGCTCTTCAATGATTGGGGATATATTTTTATAGAATATTATCGTTGGTTTTGGAGTATTCAATAGAAGATATGTTAGACAGTTGATTTTTATTTTTTCCTATTTTTAAGAAAACTAATTATTTCAACATCTTATTTTCCGGCCTTTCGAAGAATCAAGTAGCTAAAATATCCCAATATTTAGTATAATCTTTGACTAATATTGTCTTGAAAAGGTGATTGAGTTTCATGAAGATGCATTTTTCATCATAAAAGGAGATATTAACAAATATCAATTTAAATAATCTCTATTGTGGACACAAGCGTTTGATTTGATTGGTCCACCATATATCTCGCAAAACTGCGACAATTTCATGAATCATATGGTATAGCATCGTCAACATACAACATGCACACAACAAAAGACACCTTCACAAGGTATAAAGAGTAGAACAATCCCAAGACAACAGAAATACAACAACAACACTAGTTAAAGTCTGCTTACTAGCGTTGCAACATGAGATTCCATATCAAAACCCGCACTACATCATGGGATTTCCTTCGATACTCATGCCACTAACAGAAATGGTGGGATATCACCTACCAATGATGAATTGATGGCTCATAGAATCTCCAGTTACCCATATGAATTTGAATTTGGCCTCTCATACATTTGGTTGTCTTAAATGGCCTCTTGGTTTACTTGGGATCTCAAACCATGAAGCAATGGGCTCACATTGTGATATTTTCATTTCTTGGCCTCTTCTTGGCCTATAAAAGAAGGACATGGGAATGATATTTGTAAGAATAATTGGAAGAAAACATATGTTGTAGGAATTTTTCTTGGGATATCATATTTCTCATCCTCTTCCCTCACCCTCCAAGCATTTCTAGATCTTCCTTTTGTCCTCCATCAAGGGGCAATTATTATTTCAATTTTACATTGGTTCATTAGCCATACTTCAAGTATTTGTTGGACAAGGAATATCTCGCTTAGGATGATTGCTTGGATCCATTTGGAGCTCACATCTCAAAGGTGTTTGTATTAGCTTAACCATTGAAAAATAACCAAGTGGTTTGGCACATTGGGATTGTTGAAGTCTACATGTTCTCACCCTTCCTTGTTATTTCATTTTTTGTTTCTATTTTGTTTCATTTTTTGTTTCTATTTCACTTGGGGTCATCCAACCTCATATCCCAAATCCCACAAAGGGGCTTGATGCCAAGAACTTGCTATAGCCTACAATTCCTATCCCCAAACCAAAGTGCGAAGCACCATTGTGCATTATTTCCCAGAGCAATTGTAATGTAAAATTGCAAAATTATATTTATTTTTCTTCATAGCCAACTTGCAAAATCCTTTGAAGGATTTATTAAAGCACAATAGTATAGCTGACCCATTTATTATTAATATGCTTTTCAAGCATAAGACCATAAAAATTTACTTGTTTTATCTATTCTTTCCTGGATGCTTACTTTATTTTCCTTCTAAACTTTGCTCCTCATCCTTTTCTTTTCTTTCCTTTCTTCCTCTTTTTCTTTCTCATTCATTTCCTTCCTTCCTTCATTTTTCTTTCTCATTTATTTCCTTTTTTATGACCTACTAGAATATACACTAGTATATATATCTAAGAGGTATATACATCAGTGTATATATTAGGTATAAACATTGGTGTATATACCAAGTATATATATACTAATGTATATACTAGTTATATCGTATATATACACTAGTATTATATAATATTATATATGCTAGTGCATATACATTAGTGTGTATGCTAGGTATATACACCCATGTATATAATTAGGTATATACAACGGTGTATATTGTTAAATTTTTATATGCTTAGCTAAAACATCAGTATTTCATTTCATTTCCATAACAAATGAATATAAACAGGATCACTGAAAGAAACAGTATCAAAAGAACAGCACAAATTTATCCTGGGAAAACCCTAAAGGGAAAAACCCAGCAAAAGCTTCTTCAATATAGATGCCCCAAAAAGGTAAAAAGGTAAAACCAACAAGGAGATCAAAAACCTGATCCTCCTTCTTCTCCAGCTACTTCTATCGTCCACAAGTGCGCTACTCAAGTGAGAGTGTGTGCTCCAAATGAGGAGCACTACACCTCTATTTATATTCATCCGTTCACTTAAGTTAAATCATTTGACATGTAGGCTCGATTTAAATCATGTAGGCTCGAGTTACACATGTAGGCTCAAGTACCCACACTGGGGTGCTGATGACCCACCTTTACAATTAGAGGGGACTACCTCATGACTCTTATTAGTTCTTCCGATTAGGAGCATCAGGGTACAATGTAATACAAGTGGTTCTCCTGATAGGACCATCGGGGACCACAAAAATATACATATAGAATATTCTTCGAAGTTACAATATTTCAACACTCCCCCTTAACAACAAGGGTATTCTACAACAACATAAACAACAAGAGTAGGAGAGAGATAGGGGACATCATCAACATCATCAGGGTAGCACATCTATAAATCATTGGAATATTTTGAACATCATGTAGTCTTCATCTTCAATCTTCAGTCTTCATCATCATTAATTATTTGAATTCTTCGATCAGCAACATCTTTAGCATTTTGATCTTTCAATCAGCAATGACATCTTTAGCACTTTGACCTTTTGATTAGCAACATCTTTAGCACTTTAACTGTTCTATCTACAACAACATCTTCAACATTTTGATCTTTCAATCAGCAACGACATCTTCAGCATTTGGACCTTTCGATCAACAACATCTTCAGTACTTTGACTGTCCGACCAGCAACAACATCTTCAGCATTTTGACCTTTCGATCAGCAACATCTTCAGCACTTTGACTTTTCGATCAACAAAAACATCTTCAGCACTTTGACCTTTTGATTAGCAATATCATCATCAACACTTTGACCTTTCGATCAACAGCGACATCATCATCATCATATTCTGATCTATTGATCAGAATCATCATCACATTTTGATATTTCAATTAGAAACATCATCGTCATACTCTGATCTTTCGATCAGAAACATCATCAACATACTCTGATCTTTCGATCAGAAACAACATCATCATACTCTGATCTTTTGATCAGAAACATCATAATCATAGTGCATCATCATCATACTCTGATCTTTCAATCAGTATGTCATCATCATCATACTTTGATCTTTCGATCAGTATGTCATCATCATCATACTCTGATCTTTCGATCAGTACGTCATCATCATACTCTGATCTTTCAATCAGTACATCATCATACTCTGATATTTTGATCAGTACGTCATCATCATCATACTTTGATCTTTTGATCAGTACGACATCATCATCATCTGCTACAACTTGCAATCCACAACTCAACGACAAAAAGTCTTTGGATCACTTTTGGACTTAAAGTCCAGGGATGATACAATCCCACCACATTCTCGACAACTGAAGTTACCGGATTGATTATGGGAGAATCATTCCCTATCACTTTAGTACTAAGTCCAAGGACGATGCAATCCTACCACATTCTTGAGGACCGAAGCCACCGGATTGATTACGGGAGAATCAATCCCTATCACTTTAGGACTATGTCTAAGGATGATGCAATCCTACTACATTCTCGAGGACCGAAGCCACTAGATTGATTACGGGAGAATCATTCCCTATCACTTTAGGACTATGTCTAAGGATGATGTAATTCTACCACATTCTCGAGGACTGAAGCCACTGGATTGATTACGGGAGAATCAGTCCCTATCACTTTAGGACTATGTCTAAGGATGATGCAATCCTACCACATTCTTGAGGACCGAAGCCACTGGATTGATTACGGGAGAATCAGTCCCTATAACTTTAGGACAATGTCCAAGGATGATGCAATCCTACCACATTCTCGAGGACCGAGGTCACCAGATCTATTATGGACAGATGTCCCAGGATGATACAATCCCTCTTCATTCTCGAAGACTGAGGTCTCTGGATCACTTTAGGAAAAGTTCCCAGGGATGATACAATCCCACTTCATTCTCGAATACCGAGGTCTCTGGATCACTTTAGGGAAAGTGCCAAGGGATGATACAATCCCACCATGTTCTCGAGGACCGAGGTCACCAGAACTATTATGGACAGATGTCGCGGGATGATACAATCACTCTTCATTCTTGAGGATCGAGGTCTCCAAATCACTTTAGGGAAAATTCCCAGGGATGATACAATCCCAGTGCAACATCACTACTCCCCCTTTCGAGGAAGGTCTTTCCAAACAACACCAAGCTTGTCTCGAAAGTGTTCAAACTCTACTCGAGGTAGAGGATTCGTCAGTACATCATCATCCAAACCATCATCATATACATATTAAGTATGTGAATATTAAACTATCACCATCTGTATCTCCAGTATTTGAATACTGAAAGCATCATCATCCATATCTTCAGTATAGAAATACTGAAAGCATCATCATCTCTATATTCAGTATAGAAATACGAAATCACCATCATCTGTATCTACAGTATGTAAATACTGAAATATCATCTATATCTTCAGTATGGGAATACTGAAATCATCATCATCTATATCTTCAGTATGGGAATACTGAAACATCATTATCTCTATATTTAGTATAGAAATAGGGAATCACCATCATCTGTATCTACAGTATGTACATACTGAAATATCATCTATATATTCAGTATGGGAATATTGAAATCATCATCATCTATATCTTCAGTATGGGAATACTAAAATAATCATCATCTATATATTCAGTATGGGAATACTGAAACATCATCATCTCTATATTCAGTATAGAAATACTAAATCACCATCATCTGCATCTTATCTTGTATGTAGAAATACTGGATTTCTACGTGTTACGTCAGAACACAAGGTTCTTTGTCATCACAACTATGGTTATCACATAGAATCATTGTAGTGTCCATCTTCAGGTCAAAGAGACCTGATATCAGCATCTGAATCCATATGGCTTCACAACTTAGTAGAGCAATCTGCTATGTATTCTGCTTCAACCGTGCTAAGAGAAACACTAGACTCTTTCTTGCTAAACCATGAACTCATAGCAGACCTCAAACAAAAGCATCTACCTGATATGCTTTTCCTGTTTGAGATACCTCCAACCCAATCTGCATCTGTATAGCCATACAATATATACTCATGGCTACCATCATAGTATAGACCAAAGTCTATAGTCCCTTTCAGATATCTCATCACATGTTTTGCAGCGACTAGGTGAACCCATATGGGTTGAACAAGATATTGACTTAAGGTGTTCACAGCAAAACAAATGTCTAGTCTAGTATTTGTTAAGTACTTCAATGACCCAATGATCTGTCTGTAGTGAGTCACATCCACTAACTCTAATGAGTCATCAGCTAACAGCTTCATGTTGGAGTCCATGGGTGTGGCCATGACTTTGCATTCCAACATATTGAATCTCTTCAATATCTCTACCACATACTTTCCCTGGTTGAGAAAGATTCCTTCTAAACTTTTCCATACTTCCAGACCTACGAAATAATGCATTAACCCAAGGTCTTTCATCTCAAATTCGTCTGCTAGTTTCTTCTTGCTTTCCATGATCTGTTTCTCATTCCCTGTCAAGAATAATTCATCCACATATAATAATAGAATTATAGGTTCATATTCTACAACCTTGTAGGAAATGTTAGGATCGACGTTACTCTTGGCAAAGCCCATGCTCATCAGGAAACTATCTATTCTTCCATACCAAGCTCCGGGAGCTTGCTTCAGGCCATAGAGGGCCTTCTTCAACTTGCATACTTGATTCCATCTATCTTCAACTTCAAATCCTCATGATTATTCGATGTAAAAATATTCCTCAATCATACCATTAAGGAAGGCTTGTCTTTACTTCATCATGGAAGAAACTACCATGATAGTTTTGAAGGAAGTGTACCTTGCTTCCTGGAGTAAGTGTCTGTTTAGAATTAATTCCCTCTTTCTGATAGAAACCTCTAGCCACAAGTCTTACCTCACTTATATCAGCAACATATCTTATCTTGCAAATCCATTTGGAAGATACCACATTCTAAAACATAATTCTAGTATCATAACATCTTCTATGAGTTTGTCTTCTTAGGTCATCAACATATCCTAGTCTTCTGCATTCAACCTTGAAGGTTGGAACCCACTTTACTNGAGAGTGGAGAAGGGTTTAGTAATGGAGATGAGGGGGAGAGAGGTAGAAGGAGGAGGGGATTAAGAGGTAGGGAGAGGAGGATGAGGGATTAGTAAGAATTGGGGGGAAGAGGGGGGATATTAGCTGTACGGGTGACCTATGGATGTGTGATGTCGGTGTCTGTGTGTGTGAGAGAGATAGGGTTGGGGAATAGATAAAGGGGTGGGGGATAAGTGTAGTTGGAACAGTTGGGGAGCAAGAAAGAGTGGAGAGAGAGGTTTTAGGTGTTAGGAGTGAGAGAGAGGTACTAGGGGGATGTGTTTGTGTGTGTGTGAGGAAGAGAGAG
>LPNX010066752.1:741200-814481 GCA_001517045.1 Pseudotsuga menziesii
AAAGGGGAGTTAGGGGGGGCCATAAAATAATAAAAGTATTGATGTAATTGAAAAAACAAGCACTCATTGTAGTATTTAAAAATGTACACGCATTGTGCTTCACTAAAACGTGCACTCCCATTTTACTTCACTAAAACGCGCTCCCATTTTGTTTAAATTCAGAACTGTATTCCCTCCAAATGATAGGGCCAAACCTCCACCCATGCTTGCATGGAATTCTTATTCCTATGTGTCTGCTTCGTACTTTGCTTCGGATTCAACCTGCCTATGAATTGAATTATGATAAACCATGGCTAATTTATCATTATATCCGAATGTTCAATATGCTCATGTTTAGTCGTTCGTCTGAGTATGCTACACACCTCCATTTTTTATGATATTTTAGAAACAAATATGGTTTTTTTGCAGATTCCAAATATGTAAATTTTAACAAGAATACATAATTTTTTCTCTTTTTTTCTTATTTATCTTCTGTCATCACTCCTCAACTCAAAAAACACACTGTTAGTGTTTCATCCATATATCTTTCGTTTCTCAACCATTTAAAAAAATGTATGGTGCACTAAAGAACACCGACCTATACATGCTATGAAAAACCCATTTCCAAATAATTACATTAAGACATTCAAACGCTACACCCACAATTGACATACCATTTTTGAGGTTTGATCTCTTAGATAATTAAAAATTAAAAATTAAAAATTATATTTATTATTGGAAAAATATTCGTGCACTAGTACTATATGTTATCTATATATATACTAGTTTTCGTAAGTTTATTCCATCATTTAGTCACTCAGACGCTGCACCCACAAAAAAATATACCTTATAATTTGTCCCAAAAATAAAAACGTGCCCATTAAAAAATATCTAACTTAGATAGTTTACAGCATTTTCAATAGAAAATAATTATATATTTTGAAAGGTCATTCAATTTCCTACATTTCTTGTTTTTTACTCATCACAATATTTATTGCGTAAGTGTCTCAAAATATCCATCCAAGTTGATGGATGTATTTTTTTCAGTTTTCTATTGCATCTAACGTGCCAAAAGAGACCCTCAACTTTGTGGATTCACCCATTTATATGTTTTTAGTAGATACAGATGCATTTAACCTAGTGGTGTGAGAGGGGGGGCTCATGTGGGAGTTGAAAAAGTATCACACAATAACAATAACAAGGGAAAGTATCATATTAAGTGGTCTTTTGGGCGTAAGTTGGACAGAGAGTTCTAATTCAAGCTAAAGTATATTTCAGCCATACTAGAACAACCCCTCTCCCAAATCAAACAAATGTCTTTGATTTTTCTTCTTGTTTAGGCCTATCTTTTAAGATTTTGTAAATTGATTATAATTCAATGTAATAAGGGGAGATTGTGAAGATCACTTTACAAAAGAAAAAGAGGATAAGAGAACAAAACAGGGAAACAATATGGAAAAAATGAGAATGGAAGGCTAAAATCACATATTCATAATAATTCTTGGTAGGAAATGATTTTAAACCTGGAAAATGTCTCATTGTAAAACATAGATAGATCATATTTCAAATTTGTTTCATTGTTGTAATAATGCAAATGTAATAACAATAATATTTAAGGCTCCATTGAAAGTGGTATTTGTATGTTTAAAAACTAAACTGGGTCTGATGATTTCTTGTTGCAAGGTTTTGGATAAGTATATTTAGCTAATAATGGATTCTAACAAAGTTAGCTTCTAGATCCATAACATATATTTATTGAAGAGTGTGTTGTGAAGATTCTAATTTAATGTTCGGTTGTGAGGGATGGGAAAGGATAATACTTCATTTTGCAATCAACAACTGTAACTAAACTTAATTAACAAATTTTATTTATTTTTAGGATGGAGATAGTCTATTTCATTTTTAACAATATAATTTATGATATTTAAATTTATATAAATTAACACATAACTTTATTTAACTATATCCTATAAATTAAATGGCCTTGATGGCCCTCTCTACATCTCAATTTGGGATTATGGGAGAGAGTGTAATTTATTTTTTTGAATGAATTATTTCAAAAACATTAATAAAAAAAAATATATTTCAATACCCAACTTATGTAAACTATTTTTATATCAATATTATATATATAAATATAAATAAGTAATTGAAAATAAAAGAACCATTTTATAAAGAAAACATTTTTGTGATGTGCTTTAAGGTAGATATGTAATTCGTTTGTTCTCAACATGGAGTTGGAAGTTGGAAATAAAGTATAATTAATAGTTCTTGCATTGAATATGTGGTATGAATTACAAACATATTCACATCAAACAATATAAAATAAAATGGAAATAAATATACATTAAATATAATGCTACTATAACCAACGTTGATCCATCTTAACTCCAGATGGATCTATTAAATGTAAAGAATGATCAATCCCTCATAAGTTGTAAATGATTTTAAAGTGCAAATATTTGAAGAAAATTTCACACATAAAACATTGATTTATGCTAGGTTATTAATTTAAACTTGATTATTCTCTTTTGACATTTCAATAAGAACATGCTTTCCAAGTGTAAACAAGCATAAAGGTGTACATACTTAAGATTAAAAAAAAGTATGAAAGAATTAATAAAACAAATAATATTGATTTTAAAATATATAGTATTTATAATAATACAACAAAACAAAAATGTAAGTAAATTAATACAAAGAAAGATTATAGATAGTTTTTTGTTTTTGTAAATAAAACATTATATTACTATCAAAGCTGAAATTACATTACTGTTATATCAGGGCATTTAGGGCATCCCATCCCCTTACTAGAGCATCCTTCCCATAAAACAACATGATAATTTATCCCACATTTATCCCATACCACCATATTCTTTCTACCCTTCCCCTTATAGTCAAAATTTTCCATTCCCAACCCGATTATAGAGAGACCAAAACAGGACCAACAGATCCTTATAAACTACATAATATTCAAAACTATGGACACAGCAAAAGGACATGAAGACCTGGTGTCAAGCCAGACCCTGGGGTTTGGCATCCATTCTTGGGCCAGCATCAGAATCCCGAACATATGAGGTTACCTGGGTACCCGCCACTCCTTGGTGAACACAGAGCACACTGCAGCAATGGCTTCCCTTCTCTCTCAGGCGAGCGAATTCCTCTGGCTTTGTTCCCGTGGAATAGAAGGGGATGTTCAGCTTTACTGCAATCACATCGATTTTCTGGTGCATTAGATGGAATTTGCTATTGTGCTCCTTCCAAGCCTTTACAGGTTCCACGTCCCCTTTAGATTTAGCCTCCCTTATAAAGGAGGAGTGGCCAACCAAATGCATATTCACCCAATACAACATTAGCATACGGTCATAGGCGAAAGCTCTTCCCATCGTGGAGCCCAGGTCAAGGACCCAGACCGCCACCTCTTTGTGCAAATCCTCTGAAGACATGGTTTTTACCTCTGCCCACAGATTGCCCACCACCTTTTTCACTTCCAATCTAACTCTCAGTGGGACATGTTCCTTATACAAATCCATTGCTTCTTGGGCCTGAATCTACAGCCTTGTCGCAGGATTTACTCGAAGCATTTTATCCTTCCCTTTTCTGTCCCAGCTATCGGTGCCATCACCAAAGCTATGGCCAATTCACAGAGAGCGCTTGGGGGCCATACTGTAAGGCAGAGGGGTCCAAGCCGCACATAGATAAAATAGCCAAAGAACGAATTGGGTAGTCAAAGACCTTGGGGGGGATTCAAGCAATATGAGGGGGACAAAAACATAGACTACACTTCAATAGGAGGTGCAAGGTGGCAAACTCAACCTAGAATAAAAGGGGGAAGGGGCCATGATTTCTTTCCCAGGTCGATACCTCCTTTGTGTCATACTAATCATTCGATATACTGCCCTCATACCTTCACCTGCATCAGAGAACTTAATGGCCATTATAACCCAATCATTCCAACAATGTTGCGCTTCATTGCCCGTCCCATAGATTCCTACATCATAGACATTTATGAGGGGGAAGGACGACCACCTCGTGGTCCAGCTAATTGGCCAAGTGGATTTCTAAATCATTACAAGTTGTGTGGCCCGGTGTGCTTGCGCCCCCTATCATTTCCCACTACGTTATCATCTAGATGCTCCATCTCTTAGGTGTCATCGGTGTCTCTTGCCATCACCTGCCTACATTGTTGGGCCCATTCTTTCGCATTGAATTCCTCCAGGGTGCCAAATAGAAGCCCCACATCCCGCTCGATGTCAACATTGGAAAAAAGATCCGTTGCCTTGTTGGCACATCGTCTGACATGGAAACATGGTTTTTAAAGAATCCATTCTGCTAGCTAGGCACCAGCTCATTGCCACCTTCACAAAGTCTTTCCCATTCGCCATTTGCTTTTCCATATATATCAGGACTCTGGAGTCACCTTCTATGATAGTCGGGAAGTATCCGCCTCTGATCAGGCATTCAAAACCTCAAATTAGACCTTCCAATTCATCCAAGTTATTGTTATTCGATCCTATTGAACCAAGGGAGATGGACAGGGATAATTTTAGGGGCGAAATTTAGCCCAGTGGGCTATTTTTCCATGTTTTTCTCCCAAAAAGATTCACCATTTTGCTTTTTTTGAAGCCTTGTTTCGCCCAATTTTGATGGGGTAAAAATTTTTCACCCTAAAAATCGCCAAATTATTATATAAACAATATAAAATCCTTGGAAATTAAAATATTTTTTGAAAAATATCGCCAATCATTTTATAGTTGGCGTTTTAAGAATTGATAATATTTGCCAACATTTATACAATTTTAAATAAGTATGGTTCCTTAAAATCGTCCCTGGAGATGGATAGGATCCTTCCACTATTATCCTTGCATATTCCCCCGAAGCTCGCAGGCCCCGGGTTGCTCTTAGAGGCCCCATCGAAATTGAGCTTAAACACTTGGGGTGGGGGAGGAGACCAAGAGGAGGGACTAGAAGGCATGCAAATCTTTTCCTAACTTTGCAAACCAGTCATTTGGGTTCTATCAAGTCCCCATTTCTCTGCTATGTGGGATTCCTCTAGAGGGATTAACTTATCCTGATCCTGCCATTGCATGCTTTGGATTGTTGAGAGAAAATTATTCCTCATCGTTGTCCAAACAAAATCTGTGTCGCTGTGTTTATCATGAAATATCCAATTGTTCCTCTCTTTCCATATGCACCACATAGCCATACCTGCGAAAGATTCCCACACTATCTGAATAATTCGTTTATTGAATGCTTTCGGGCTCCATTCATGTAGGATTTGGGCCAGTTGTACTCACCTCCTGTCACTTCATCGGAAACATATTGCGCCTTTATCCCATATGACATAAGAAAAGGGACAACGGTCAAGGAGGTGGCCCATGGTTTCCTCCTAAAAGCAGAGGCAACACTGAGACAGCCCCTGAATACCTCCACGCCGAAGGTTTTCACTGGTAATAATTCTTCCTTTGAAAACCAACCAGATGAAGAGGGCTAATTTTGGCTAGTGGTTCATTGTCCAAACCTTTCTCCATATCCCTTCTTCCATCCCCTGTGGGTCGATCTTGATATTGTAGGATTCCTTTATACTAAATGTGCATTTTTCCTTGTAACCCTACCTTAAAATGTCCACACCCTCCTTGACTCCTACGAATCTTTGGTGAATCTCCTCCTAGAAGGCTCTCCAATCCTCTTCACTCATTAGGTCAGGTTTTGTTGTGAATTCCCACTGTCGCTGCCCTTCTTGGTTTCGAATTGCCCAAAATTGGCTCACCTTCTCCTTGCCTTCTTTAATGGTTTTTTCCTTTATATGTCGCCATCTTGGGTCTCTCCCTATTTTGGGGAGATGATTCCAAGAATCATCCCAGAACTTGGTTGTTCCCCCCCCACTATCTCCTAGAAGCTATGATCGTGCACCAAGTGTCGTCCTCTTAAAGCTTTCAGCGAGATGGGAGAGCCATTTGACTCATCGTTATATCTAATCAATTGTTGTTTTGTCTTGTCCCAAGCATATTTGATGTGCCATATCTTTTCCCATGGTTCCGTTGAGTGTGTTTCCCATCGCCACCAGATTTTCACTCCCTAGACCTCCGCCATGAGTTCCAGATATCTTAGCCATAGCTGCCCTTGGTCCTTGGGTTTACAGATCCCTTCCCAACTGACCAAGGCGAATTTTGTTTTTTCTTCTCTGCAGCTCGAGAGGAAATTCCTTTACATACCTCAGATACTCCGTATAACTGACTTAGGGGATGAGAGGATCGAGAAGGGGTATATGGGCATGGCTTGCATAATCTCCTTTACCAAAATTAGATAGCTTGGAAGGTTTAAAGGATGGAGAACCCAACTTGACAACTTTTGCTTCATTTTGTCTAGAAGATCCCGCCAGGAATATTTCTTTAGTTTCCCCATCCCTACAGGAATTCTGAGATGTTTAGAAGGAATTGTCCCTTTCGAGAATCCCATAATCCTAATGATGTTCCTCTAGGTGATTTTGTCTGTGTTCATGAAAAAAAATTCGGATTTATTGGAATTGACTGTGAGGTCTGAAGCCTTGGCGAAGAGGGTCAAGAATTTTTTGAAGCTCCTCGCTTCTTGGACTGAAGAGTGCCCCATGAGCATGGTGTCATCCACAAATTGTTGATGATTCTGTGCATCCATACCTTCATGGATTTTTATTCCCTTAAACTCCCCATTCTCAGATTGAGTTTTAATGAGATGGCTTAGGCCTTCTGCCATTAGAATGAATAGGAAGGGGGAGAGGGGATCCCCTTATATAATACCTCTGGTCACCTGGAAAACTTGGGTGGGGTAGCCATTTAGGAGAATGGTAAAGAACGAGGTTGTCACCAGGTTCATGACCTATTCTATCCACCCTGAATAGAAACCATAGGCTTCCAGCATTTTCCCCATGAATTGCCAGCTTAGTTTATCGAAATCCTTTGCTATGTCCATATTTATCATCATACCTGGCCTTTGAGATATTTTCAGCGAGTGGATCACCTCATGAACAAGGATGACACCGTCCAGGATCTGTCGACCTTCCACAAACCTATACTACTCTGGGTTGGGTAGAAGGGGTTTCAACCGGTTGGCTATCAGTTTTGATATGATCTTGTAAATTACATTGCAGAGGGCAATTGGATGAAATTTGTCTAGACTGTCAGCTCCTACTTCCTTGGGGATTAGCATGAGGAAGGTTGCATTAACAGCTTTTAAAACCCCCTTCTTGCTTCTAGATTTTTCTATGATTTCAAAGACCTCTTCTTTGATTAGATCCCAAATGTAGTGAATGAAATTGGAGGTAAAGCCATCAGAACCAGGAGCTCTTCCTAAGGCCATTTGGTTAATTGCTTCTTCAAGCTCCTGCATGGTCACTCTCTTGATTAACATCTCATTATTCTCTCTAGTTACATACCTTGGAATCAGGCGAGTGATCCTCTCCATGTCTTCTCCTCTATTATCCCTATCTCCACTGAGGATCTCGGAGAAGTGATGGGAAAGTCCCTCTTATATCTCTTGTCTGGTCTCTATCCTGCTACCATCGACCTTTTTGAGCTTCTGGATTCTGGAGCTACTCCTATTCTGAATGACCGATTTATGGAAGAACTTAGTGTTTCTCTCACCCTCCTGAAGCCATTTTACTCTTGCCTTTTGTTTCCAAAATATTCCTTCCTGCCTCTCCCTTGCTTCAATTTGACCCCATAGTTCCTTTTCTTTGGCCTTCATGTCCTCATTCCACCCATTCTCCATTCCCTCTTTGTTTATCAAGTCTAGTTCACTAATTAATCTTTTTTTATATTCAAAGATATTGCCAAAATCTTCCTTGTTCCATGTGCGGATTTTGGATTTTAGGGATTTTAACTTCTGCTGGAAATAGAACATGATGGTCCTAGGAGGGGGGACCAACTCCTACCACCATTGAGTGGCTCATTCCTTAAAGTCGTTATGTTCCAGCCAGAATTTCTTAAACTTGAATGGTTTTCTCAATTTGGATCTGGACCAATCCAAGTTGAGACATATTGGCCAGTGATGAGAGCCAGCCATCGGGAGTACATCTGCCATTATTTCTCCCGTACTATGAACAATATTTTTTGAAACCAGGAATCTATCCAACCGTGATGCCACCAGATGTTCCCCTCCTCTCTTATTGTTCCAAGTAAACCATCCATTTCCCGTCTCCATATCAACTAGAGAGCTTCGAGCCAAGAAGTCACAAAATTTTCTTGGTACTTGTCTAGAAATTGTATCCCCCCCTTGTTTACCCCTAAGTTGGGAATGAGGTTAAAATCCCCTCCTATTATCCAATTCCCAATCTTGGCCTGCCCTTTAACCCAACCAAGGAAATCTATGAAGGCATGTTTCTCCAGGAAGCAGCTCGGGCCATAGATATTCCCCAGCATTCCATTCACACTTGAGTCCAAAAGACAAAAGTCAGCCATTAATGAGTATTTTTTATCCCACCAACCTAAGAGTTCCACCACTCCAGGTTGCAATAGGATTTCTATACCCCTTGTTTGTCCCACAACATCTAGGGCCATTAATTGGAAGCCTTTCCAGATCCTATTTTTTATTTTCTCGAGACCCTCCAAGCTACACTTTGTTTCTTGAAGAAATAAAATGTCTCATTTTTCCTTCATGAGCTTTCTATTTAGAGTCTTCCATTTCCTAGGGTTACTGCACCCTCTAATATTCTAGGATATGAGTTTCATTCGAACACCTTACTGACTTCAGAGAAGGTCACCCATATTGTGGGATACTGACATGATTCTATAAGTTTAACCCCAATTGCAACTATACGTTGCTTGTTTGTTTTCTTCCTCTCCTAATCTTTTCCTCCGGGGATTTCCTTTTACTTCTTTTTTGCGGATTCGAGTATATCCCCAGATCTTGATGAGCCCCCATTCTGATGATGGCTTCCTAGAGAAGCTCGATCTAGTGTCGTGGTACATATCATTTTCCCTTCTTTCCACATTCTTCCTCTATTGGATCCAGTTCTAGCTCCCCCACTTCCATTTCTTTCCCCTCATCTTCCTCCATAACTTCCATCTCCTACACCCCATCGCCGTCTGAGTCTTTAACTTCTTCCTCCTACAAATTTCCAGTTTCCATCCCCCTGCTATTACCTGGATCTGGCATTTCCTCCCCTAGAACTTCAAAGGGGTTGGTGGATCTCAGGATTTTTGTTACCAATTCCCTCCTGGCTTTGGAAGATCCTCCTCCCTTGTTCCTTCACCCGGACCTAACCTGAGTGAAACCATATTTCTCCCCTTCGCCCTCCTACTTATGACCAGGATTTCCTGCTTCCATTTTCATTTTTGGGTAGTCCCTTCCCAGGTGGCCATATTTGTGGCAGTGCCTACACTGAAAAGGTAGCTGTTCATAATCGATAGGCTCAATCCATTCCTCATCTTCCCAGCTCAAGCAAATGGCTTCTCAGAGTTCATTGGATAGATCCAGGTAGACACAAATCTGAGCAAAAGAAGTATATCGTTGAACCCTAGTTTGCTCAGCCACCTTTATAAATTCCCCCAAGGTGTTCCCAATATCCTTCAAGGTCTCCAGATCCCAGTATTCACCTAGAAGAGAGAATAGGAGAATCCATACTGGGGCGACCGTCATGTCTTCCGTTTCTGGTTTAAAGCGCTCTCTCCATGGCCTCAAGTACAGACCGACCAAGAAGAAAAAATATGGCACTCCTTCGAGGATTCGGTCCCTGTCATCCTGATTGAATAAGATTATGGTGAAAAATCCCTTGGATCCCAGCTGCAAGTCATAGTGGTCAGTCGTGTTCCACACGCTACTGATCCACCTTACCATATCTCTTTCTTTGGGCCACAATCCCACAAATTTGCCGATAAGGGATTTCTCCTTCCATGGCTCAATCTTGCCTCTCACCTGCTCTGATCTGATATGAATCACCGGGATGGCTGAGCCTTAGGAAGGAAACCCCCCATGCCAGATCTTTTGTCTTTCTACACTTTCTCCTTCTCGCTTCCCATCCCCACTCCTCCCTTCCCAGAGGCAGTATTCGGGGGGTCTTGTTCTACCATGTTTTTCCCCAGGGGGGCTTGGGGGATTCTTCCCCCTGCGACCCTTCCTTCGATCTGCGCCGTCGCCACACTCTCACGCAGCTCCGCCGAGAACCCTAATCACAGCTCCACCTAATAGTTATTATTCCCGTGGAGCCTGTGATGTTGATATTCCCTTATTTTGGCCTTTAAATTTAATCTATGTTGTTTCTTGTAAATTATAAATAGTTTTAAATATGTGTAACAATTATAATTATAATAATGCAACAAAAATAATATGTATACATGCTAGTTCAAATGGATCTTCTATATTATGTTTTCTATGTGTTAAAATGTTCTTGTAATGAGTTTTGTCTCAACGTCAATGGCACGATTCTCTCACCAAATTTATTATCATGGTTGTGGTAGATTAATAGTGTTTCCTTGTCATATTAAATATTCAAATAAATGAAAGATTTTATTACTTTGTAGCCGCAAATTAATTATCATGGTTGTGGTAGATTAATAGTATTTCCTTGTCATATTAAATATTCAAATAAATGAAATATTTTATTACATTGTAGTGGGTAATCTTATATAATATGTTTCCATTGATTAAAAAAAAACTTGTTTAAACAATGTAATGCTAGTATGAACCATGTGATGATGACCCATGTCTATCGTGGTTGTCATTACTCCTAGTGTGGATGATCTAACTAACTTATGCTTGTTCTTAGTAACACATCGTTTCCTACCACAAGGCCTTTCATAGCAACTTATAGCTTTTGTAGGGTTCAAACATGGGTCATTGAACAAAGTTCACTGCCTGTTTCTGAACCATGTAATATTATTGTGTTCCATGTTTATCCTTGTTTTTATTCACTCAGCAATTTTAAAGATGTTTTTCTTTTCTTCAACATTATTTTGTTTGATTAATGGGTGAATTATGTAACACATATAAATTTAATGAATAATATTATTTTTTATTGTTTCTATTTCTCTTGTGACATAATTCATTAACACAAAATATAACCTACTAATTTATAAGTTAGCTAATTTTACTAATTAAGAAATACATGAAACAATTTTTTTTTTACAATAGTTAAAAGCTAAATCATATACATATATATAATTTTCATTTTCACAAAATTTTATTTGAAAAAATAAACAAAAATCTTGAACTCCCTTAGATTCTCTTAAGAATTACCCAGAAGTACTTGAACATAAATGAAAATCTTCACCCTACTTTAATAGCTACCACTTAGCAGCGATAAAATTGCAATGTCACTTTTAGTGTGACTTATATTTATCCGTAAACCTTCAATTGAATCCATGTATTACCAATCTAATAATTAGATAACTCAATTTAACACGTAACAATACAGTATCCCATTTATAAACTCTCAGCATTATTTCTTCTCTATGTGAAAAACTGAAACTATAAGAGTCCATGCCTTTTTTTTCTTTTGCAGACATTCAGGGTGAACCGGTTCACATATTTCATAATTTTAAACCCTCGGATGACATAAACAATGGATAACTCCATGGCAACTAGTTGAGACAAAAATTCAAAATGGCCAAAGCATTAGATTTAAGAAATCTGGATCTCTTTTATTCCATCCATATAAATACTTTCAGTGTTTTTAGAGACCATGAACATACTATTCTCCTTGAAAGAAACAATATATACAGTGTTCATCATATTCAAGAAACTCAAACAAATTGCTATGGAATTAGAAATATTGTGGATCTCATGCTAGTAACGTCCTCCTTGTGGGCCACCATCGCCTCCAAAGCCTCTCTTCATGACAAGATTTCTTCGGAAGAATCTTCATTGATCTCCTACTATTATTACTATTTCTGTCCTTAATTCCCTTTGATCTGCACCTTGCAACAAACATTACACCAAAGTTTCTTTATGCGAACTTTCTTGGCTTCAGCATCATTAACACCATCCCAGACATCATTCTCGTTAAAATCTTCCGTCGTCTCACAATGATTATCAATGAGTCTGGAATGAGTCTGGATTTCTGAAACCTAAAGAGATTGTAAATATGATATTTCTCCTCAGATTTAGGCTTGAAAAACATACAACTATTCCCATCCATGGTGACCCAATATTTTTATTCAAACTCCCACATCTAGAATTCTATATTATACATATAGTGAGATTGAGCGAATTCTAAGCTTTTTGGCTGGACACCTAGAGCTTCTTCACAAAAAAAAATCCCAAAATAGATATAAACTCTTGATCACCACGTGTGAAATACTCATATACTGAGATTGAGAAAATCTGGGTTTTTTTTTTCATTTTGGGCCAATTTTCACTGCTCTAGCCAATATTTTTCATCTGTCCTCTCTGTCATCACCATGAGAACAGTTTTCATGAGAGCTCTGCTCCAGTATCTTATGTTCTAGTCGTGGTTCTAGTACTGTTTGAGACCTAAAACAATTTTTCAAGAAGTTGTGCAATATGTCTGACTAAAATAAGGAACAACCATGATCGAAATCAAGATAACTATCAAGTTTTATATAGTTTCCCTTCTTTGTCAAGTTTTAGAAATCAAAATCTGCAACTAACCATGAACTAACAGGCATGGACTACAATGAGACGCTAAGAGATATTTATAGTTTCTGATAAAAAAAAAAATTGACATGACGTGAGCTCGTTTTCTTGGAAAAGACTGACAATATTTATAGAAATAAATTTGAGTCCTACTTGAATAGTTTCTTGAAGCATATTCCTTCTTTCTCTTCCACCCTTCCTAGTCCAGTGGTTGCTCATTTAGTACTATAAATCACTTCAACACATGTCCATCGAAGTATCGTATTCAGCTGGAGGGAGTGGAGAACAATATTAAACATGCAGCAGAGTAATAAATGCTCTGGCTGCAGCATTGTGAACCCTTGGATCTCATAATAAATGCTCTGGCTGCAGCATTGTGAACCCTTGGATCTCAGCAGAGTAATAAATGCTCTGACTGCAGCATTGTGAACCCTTGGATCTCAGCTTGTTGAGATCCAAGGGTTCACAATGCTGCAGCCAGAGCATTTATTACTATGCTGCAGCCAGAGGAAACTACTCACGTACTAAGTTGCATGGGCATGGATGCAAATTTCACTCAAAAAGAGGTGATAAATGAAGGAGACCTTTAAGATGCGTGAACAATATTTAACACGCAGTAGTTAATTCATTTAATTCTCTGGTGCATGTAAAATATTTTTTTAAGATGGGCATGCCCAAGCATAGTATGTATG
Organism: Pseudotsuga menziesii; assembly: GCA_001517045.1. Classification (NCBI taxonomy): domain Eukaryota; kingdom Viridiplantae; phylum Streptophyta; class Pinopsida; order Pinales; family Pinaceae; genus Pseudotsuga; species Pseudotsuga menziesii. Next base: position 754,442 of record LPNX010066752.1, read on the forward strand.
GTAGACATAGACATTGACATGTTCCTGTAGAAGTTATTATTCTCTTATTTTCTAGCCGGAATGTTAAAGTCTTTTATGTGCACAGAAGGCTGAGAGTGCACAATTGTTTCAGTAGCATTAAACATTCCCCTGTTGATTGTTTTTTTAAGACTCTATGACCTTGTGAATTGGTCCGTGGATTGACCTAAATTTAGGTAGTTGCAGTTAATGCATGCTTAAATAGTAAGCTAATTAAAATAAAACGCTTCAGTCACATCATCCTGGATAGCATGCATATATAAATATCTAGTTAATGACACAATATTCTTGTGGGATCCTGCCAAGGGAAGGTATGCAGCATGCTCAATGCGATGTTGCCTCAGGGTTATGGTAGAGGAGTTTCACTCAGTCTCATGGATAACTGTGGTGCGTTGTCTAAAGTTCTAAACTATCAAGTATGAAAACATTTGTATGTTACCTCTGGGATCAGGATACGTTGGACTCCCAGTTATACAATCACATGTACAACCACACATAGTTCTCTATCAGTTACAACAATGTAGAGCAAGTGTACTTTGCATTATTCTATGACTCATTATGACTGGAACAACAAGCTTGCATGGATTTGGGATCGGTTGCATGGCTACTCGATTCTATGAGTCGCATGCATTCTTTGTGCAGTGTAACTGCGAGTTCTCTCCCTTCTGGTCGAAATATCGAGCTAGTTCGCTCCTCATTACAGGTGAGTTCACGTAGAGAAAGGAAGTCGATAGATGGTCTGTCCAAGGGATGCATAGTGGGGATGTCCTACCAGGATCTATGATCTAGAGGCATTAACCGGGTATACCCAACTGTGGAATAGGCCATTCTTTAGATTTAACCCGAACCCAGTTTGAACAACGATTGGTTATTAACATCAACCTTAACATTTTGCAGCCCTTCCATGACAAATTCATGGCATCCATTAACTGGACCTTGTGCATATAACCCAATCCGTTGTTATACATGTACAATACCTCTTGGTCATCTTATAAATTGGTGGAAACCTCCTTTTACAGGTCGTGAGGGATAGGTTGGTTTTTTGATACATATAGATTTCGTTACAGACGTGCTATAAATTCAATGAATTTGCTTAACACCTTCGTTGTAGCTTCTATATTGTGGATCCTACATTGTTTGTCTACACAGCTAGCAGTACCCTTTGTTACATTAACCAGTATGGTCATGTGCAACAATAGTTTTGGATAATGCCAACTCAATTACTATTCAGATCTGATTACAAACGCCCTTTCGTGAACTATAATCCTCTTATCCGTTGGAGACCTAACTTTTCATGAACAGAATTTAATAATTGGCTTTTGAACGTTCCAAGATCTATAGAATCCATAATCACAGTGGCCCTTTCTGTACATGTATCGCTACACCTACCATAGTTGATCTATCTACCTCATAGCCTATATGCAATCAAAATGGCTAATGATATAAACATCTGAATTTACAAATTTTTTTAAGCCCTGTTATCGGTTGAAATTAGTCACTCCTCCCGAACTGTCGCTAATTCAACTCTGAAAAAGACACAACCACCCGAACAATCTCTTTATAGGGCATTAGTAGAGCCTTAAGGAGTCAGGTCAAGGATAGAAATGGTACACTATGTGGCCTAGGTGAAGCTGGCCAAATACAACCGAACTGCGGCTATGCAAGTCAGCAAAAGCCAAATTGTCAAATAATCAAGTACAACAATGTGTCACACCATAAACCAATACTGTTCGCAAGGCAGTATGTTAATGTTATATATTCAGCTTCTAGCGCAAGCATAACCTAATGTATAAGTTTGTATGCTAGTGTAAGTTTGTACGCTAGTGTTTTGACAAGTTGATAATTTAGGCCTTCAGTATAAGGTAGAAATAAAATGGGTATAGATAAATAATTTACAGTAACACAAGTCGTAACAATATATGCATACATAAAAGTTAGTTGTATATTTATTACTAACTCCTGTACTCTTTCATAATGAGACAAATACCAAGCCGCAGCAACACATCTATATTTAAACAATCACAAGAGTGTAAATAAACATATCAGTTATTATCAACAGTGTTTATGGTAGCATTGTTATGTGCAATTAGTAAATGTTAGTCAATAAATATTACTTTTAACTCTACCCAAGCAGCATCAAATCGTGTATGACCAAGAAGGGGGTGATATATGTAACCAAGCGAATCTTAGGAGCATAAACTATATCACCTGAATATCACTAACATATGCCTTATTGTTGTGTTAACTTTGATAGCAGCAATATCGTGCACTTATACCATAATATAATCAGATTAAGCATGTGTAATAACCGTAACAAGATATTGACGCGTTGAGTATGAGTGAATCCTAGCTTGAAGCAGATATTTACCCAATCACTAGTTCGCAGGTAAGGCGCACTAATGGGGCAGGAAAAGGAAAGGCTGCCACTGTGAGGGCAGCATTCTGGCTACCTTAGAGTTTAAACAAAACTAGGCAAGGAGGCTAGGACTGGTCTGGGAATTAGTCACGACAAAGATGAAGGACAGGCCACCAGGAATTTAGCAGTGCTAAGCACGAGCTTAGAGGGCGGCTTTCGGGTAGTGAGGCCTCATGAAGGGTGTGGGAGGAAGTCGGAGTAGCAGACAGGAAGTGCACAAAGCCTCGCCAGCGGGCCGCGAATGGAGAAAGGAGCGAAGGTTTGAGGATATATGAGGAGCGGGCTGTCGAAGAAAGGAGGAGCAAGGGCGCTTGGGAAGGCGCAAGTGAGTATGGCTGTGGAGGTGATGGCTACAGGAAGGTAGCAGCAAGGAGAAGTGGGGTGAGCATGTGCAGGCCGTTGTGTAGGCAGTGGGGATGTGGCATGGGTTAAGAATATTGAGGGATCGATGACGCCACTGGTGAGTAAAAGGAGCGAAAGAGAGCAGGTAGAGGGTTGGCAGAAGAGAAGACGTCTGGCACACTCACAAGGAGATGTGTAGTTGTTTGCTGAGCTGATCAGAGGAAGATAAAGGTATATCCACAGAAAAAATGCAGCTCTAAGGCCACCACTAAGACTCACACATATACAAGTACTAACATTCAACAAAAAAGCAACAAAAAGGTAAGAAGTCTCACCTCCTTGTGCTGGTGTTCATCGAAAAAATCAAAGGATCACCAAAAGCAGATTAACCAAAGAATTTGCTAGAAAAATGCACATTCATTAGAGAATCCCTAAGAAGGGTAAAACAAGTATCCCATAAGTTTTGATTTACAAATGAAAGTAAGGAGATCTATTTATATGATCTCACACTTAATTTTAAAAATAAAAACTAACATGCCTTAAAACAAGTAAATTAGTAATTATTAAAAGTCAACTTAAAATTAAAAGAAAATAATATTAAAATATTGCCTAAGGTAGGCTTAAGCTAGGCTTGAAATGCCTCAGTGAAGTGCAGGGGGGCGTTATGCCCCATCTAACCCCTAGAATGTTTTAAAACCCCTCCACTCCCTCCTTAAAAAAAAAAAACACCTTGGCCTATTCGTGGATGTCTTGCTCTAAGGAAAGAAGGCGAGCGAGAGCAAGGACCCATTCAGTTCAGGGCCATGAGGGTGTACAACATGGCTGCATGTGTCCCATAGCTGAACCAAAATCCACCAGAGCGCGCAAGCAGAAAATGGAACCATGAGACCTAGTGGTCAACCTTTAGGGGCCCCAAACACCAACCCTGAGGTTAAGAACCTCTTTAACAGGTAGTCAACAGTGCCATTAAGCCACAGTACCCTTAAATGAGGACCAAAGGGTCCAACCATGACCACCATCACTTAATAAAACCCCTCATGGTAAAAAGAATGGCCCTCTCTGTTATGGAAAGAAATTCCTATGGCTTGGGGTACCACAACAGACAGCTTGACTCCAGAAATCAATCATTTCCTATATGCAAAAGAAACCAAATATCTAACACTAAAGGATATCGATTCATACCTTATTCTGGATAGTTGATGTAGATCTTCGTTGACCTTTCCAACTCCAGCTTGTATTGATAAATTGTTATCTCAACACTCACCAAACAAGACAAGCATGCTATATATAATTGTGTTAGACCTACTCTAGCATATATAATCAATAAAATATAAGCATTTAAAAGCATCAATGGATCAAATACTCATTTAAGTACACATTATTGGACAGGAAAATATATTTCTATTGATGTAAAACAAAGATTACAATAGTGACAACCTCTGTCGGCATGTCTGCGAACCGGAGAAACTGAGTCCCCCACTTGGGCCTCCATCACTTCAATCCTTCATCTCTCGATAGCAAGCTCATAAGAAAAAGGAAAGATTTGGAAGAACATAAAGTGCTCCAAGTGGAAAATGGATGCAGAGTCAAGTATAAGCTCCGACAACAATGGACTCAGAGTTTTCTTGCTCTTCAATTCCTCTCCTTTCAATGTATCCAAAGGGTTCCTTATATAGCTCTTCAATGGGGTAATGAAAGGTTGAATCCGAGTGATCTCAAGGCATATGGAAGGCGAGGAGACAAGTGAGTCAAATCCACATCAAGGAAAAATCCAAAAGAATTTGGCCTTTTGCACACATCTCGATGTACGCAGTTTTAGGGGTCAAACCCGTGTATATACGCGAGAAAGGGATTAAAAGTTGCATATGGCAATTATTGCATGTTTTTAGCGATGATCTTGGAAACATCAAAGGTACAAAAATGGTCCATGGGGTCTAAAGAGTCTGCAGAGGGACAGTGAAGGCCATAAAAGTGTGATTCACCATGTGTGGTAAAATCAGCTGTAACAGATGCCCCCTAATGTGTGAGGTCAGAGGGGTCATACTATGGTCGAAATACATTATAAGTCCATCCCAGAAGTGAAGTGATGAATAACCCAGTGGAAGAACCAGCCATACAATCAGTACAATACAATGATAAAGCTCTGCATATAATTGAAAGTAGATACAGCAGTCCCAGATACATAAGAGTACAATAGCCATGAATAGGCATGATACAATATGACATGTGTGGTCGTCGCCACGTACAATATAAATAGATCAGAATCTCCATGATGAAGATATACAAAGGATCATGATCTCCATAATGGCTGGAAATGTCTGACATATACTGGAATCACGTCACGAGAGCTGAAATCTCATGAACACTGGCATGATCAAGGAGGTAGCATATAAGAGGTGCCATCAATCTGGAAGGTCTTCTACACAAACCGCTACGAGTACATGTCCTACTATGTGAATAGAGGTGTTGAGGTCGAACATAGTAGTCCATCGTCTGATTAATAGTGATTGATGTATACCGTTAATAGATGCAAGATCACCCACCGATAATGAAAATGGGAATCAAGGTACTAGAGTGCAAACTAACAAGTGTAAATAAATGTGTTGAGGTCAAACACTTGAGAGAATCCATCGATCAGGGGACATTGTTGTATTCCCAAAAACTATCGATGGCGAGAGAACCTGCCACTGATGACTGCAAGTCTCAAGGCACTCAAAACTGACTCTAGATTCCTATTTCAGAATAAATGATCTGAAGTCGATGGGATGAAATCCGCTGGAAGGAAGGTATTAAGGCATCCCCCATCATCTAACACGAGGTGCTCAGCAAATTTGTATAATGTGGAAGGACTCGATCATAAGGTGCATGAACCAGTAACTATATCGGGAATGGCCGACATGCAAAGTCAAGATAACTGAGGAATGGCCGACTCAGGTTTCAACTTCCTTCGAACAAGAGCATAAAGGTGAATGGTGACAGAATGTAGGCCGCATAGACTCGATATACAAAACTAGGACATATATGTGACACAGGAGGCATCAACAGACGCTCCATAGGGATTGGAAGCTTTACGAGCCAATGGAGATAAACTCAGATAAACGAGTACAACTCCTAAATTCAAACTATTAACCCAACCAACAGATGTGATATACACTGCTCTATTCGAGGTGACATGACTCGACTGCTACCAAAGATAAACATCTTTTCTTATCCAGTTTTTTGGTTTTTAAAATTTTTTTGGACTTTTTCAAACAAGCTAGTTCCAAGCAGTAGAACATACCTATGCTCAATGCAAGGACACATGTGTAGGATAGCGACACTCGAGGGAAAGTCCCCTCCTGATTAAAATAATGAATCAAGCTACAAAGGATATATAAAATGGCTCTGCGTGGCTAGACTTGAGACAAGATTGGGCTATATGGCTGATAATCAAAGTTAGGGATGCCGGCATAGGGCTCAATGAGGTAGGAAAAGCTCATGATAATGCAATTACAACTTGACATAAGGGAGTCTTGGGGAAACAAGACAGCAAAAAGATCAAGAGGAGTATGAGGCTCTTGCGAAATGTCATGGCGATACAACGGATTCCCACACCCTAAAGGACAAACTGTCGGCATGGGCACCAAATGCAAACAAGGAGCTATCTAGGGTACCCATGTACAGTCAAGCTCTACCATTCACATCATGTCACTTCTAAAACGGAAAGAAGGTTCCGTGACAGGATAGAATGGGTTCGTACCTACGGTTATAATGAAATGGTCATAAGGTTATGCAAAATGCAAGTGGATGTGAAATCCTAACCTATATACTAGTTTAGACATAATACCTATGATAGGAACAAATAGGTCAAAACCTCGGAGAGAGTGTACACAACCTGGACCCTACATGACAACCATATTAGTCCAAAACAACCCGAAATAGTTAATAAAGAATCCAAACTATAGGGAATAGGGAGGAATGATCATGACAAATAAATTCAAAGGAAATAGTGTGGTGGATGATTGGCCATAAAAAAGAATGTAAAGTGTAGACCCAACATTCACGTATCCACTACCACCCCCGTGAGGGTGACCAACGGTGTAAAGATTGAGAGAATGGAGTCAACATCCTCCACAAATGGAGTAGAGGGTGGAATGTGACCACTCCCAAATCTATGAGCATGGTAAGGGGTTATGATGCCCCCAAGTCTAACACCAGGGTCTCTACTGGGACCAAAGACGTGTGATAAGATACTAGGCATGCCGAAAATAAAAGGACCCGAACTCAAGAGAGCTTAAATATACTCAAGTAACCATGATCCCAAAGGCTAACTAGTGCACACAGAGCACACTCCTAAGAAAATATACAACCAGAATACAAGCAAACCAAAGGGAGGATATGTGAGCTCCTAAATGTAGCAGGTATGTCTCGCCTAGGAGAGGCTCGAAACTCCCATACACTACAAGCGGAGGTATGTAACCAATTATAATGGCCCTTAGCTTCAATGCATAAAGTGACTGTGTTGTCCGACCTCTACCTGGCTGGGACACCTGCAGAATAACCCTTGCGAAGTACCCCCTTGATAACCTAGGTAAGGCAACTAAGGTCACCTCAATATAATCAATGCTCAGGCGGACAGTCGTAGGAGGGATTGACCGTATGGGCAGGATAGCAAAGCCCGAAATTCTCAAAAGAGCCCCCATATATGAATACAATCCTGGAAATATCTCTGGTGCTACTCAGTTACAACCATGGGTCATTCCAATCATAACCACTCACACTGCCTCGTGCTTAACTCCCTTGTAAGAGGAGGATCCTAAGAAACACTAATTATACCAAGGAATTTCACACTCTCACCTGGACAGACACATACATGTTTCGTTTAATGGTCCTGGAAAATTAACTCACAATGAATTATTCCAAGAATCTAAAACCTAATCTTGTTGGTTAACCCTATAAAAGAAAAATGTGTAGTTCATTTTAAATTATGCGTTGATTTTAGTTGGCTGTGATTACTCAAAGGGAAATGATCGTGCAACTAATGATATGAAGACTTAGCAGTGAAATAAAAGTGCACACCTAACAAGCAATGCCAAGTGCAATCTTGTAGAATGAAAAACAGGGTATGCCATGACATGAGATGCATAAATATATATTCATTTCCGAATGCAGATGCAATCCTTCCTATATGAAAGCCTAAACATAACTCTCATCCAAGCAATCCAATGCAAGTACCTCCTCAAATCCATATCTAAGATGCAACTAAGAATGCAACTACATTGTATTTTCCAACATAAAAGAATGAAAAATGCAATAAAATTCATCTAAAACTCTCAGTCTCTGCAGCAAGTATAAAACACAAGCCCAGCAAGACACCGAGAGAAAAAAGAGTAATGCACTAATGGAAAAAAAAAAGCATAAATGACTAAAACTACTTTCAACGAAAAATTAATGAAAATGCAGTCTCTGGTCACAAAAGAAGCATCCAATAGATAATATCAGACCCAAGGAAGACCCAACCACACTCACAACTGACCCAACAACTTCCCAAAACATCAAACTTACCAAAAGGGAGGATGTATGCGACTGTTTAAAAAATAGCTGCGTATATACGCGATTTTTTGCCAAAAAACTGCATGTGTATGTGGATTTTGGCCAAAAACCTACGTGTATACATGAGTTTTGGCCAAAAATATGCTTATGTATGCGATTTTTTGCCAAAAACCTGCATATACAGAGAAGACAGTGGTAAAAAGCAGGCCAAGGGTCAAACCAATAAAGGGGAGTGTCAATGGATGAAAATATTATAAAATGCAACATAGAAACAAGGAGAAACAAAGAGCAAGTCAATAATATCAAGTACATTGTGCCCCCAAACCCCAAATACAAAAAATGAACATCCCTAGCGGAGTCGCCAATTTTGTTACAGAGAGAAATTCCTATGGCTTGGGGTACCAGAACAGACAACTTGACTCCAGAAATCAATCATTTCCTATATGAAAAAAAAACCAAATATCTAACACTAAAGGATCTCGATTCATACCTTATTATGGATGGTTAATGTAGATCCCCATTAAGCTTTCCAATTCCAGCTTGAATTGATAAATTGCTATCTCAACACTCAGCAAACAAGACAAGCATGCTATATATAATTATGTTAGACCTACTCTAGCATATATAATCAATAACATATAAGCATTTAATTTAAGCATCAATGGATTAATTGCTCATTTAAATACACATTATTGGACAGGAAAAGATATTTCTATTGATGTAAAACAAAGATTATAATAGTGACAACCTCTGTTGGCACATCTGCGAATCGAAGAAACTGAGTCCCCCACTTGGGCCTCCACCACTTCAATCCTCCATCTCTCGATAGCAAGCTCACAAGCAAAAGGAAAGATTGGGAAGAACACAAAGTGCTTCAAGGGACAAAGGGATGCAGACTCAAGTATAAGCTCCGACAACAATGGACTATAGTTTTCTTGCTCTTGAATTCCTCCTTTCAATGTATCCAAAGGGTTCCTTATATAGCTCTTCAATGGGGTAATGAAAGGTCGAATCCGAGCAATCTCAAGGCATATGGAAGGCTAGGAGACAAGTGAGTCGGATCCACATCAAGGAAAACTCCAAAATAATTTGGCCTTTTGCACACATCCCAATGTATGTGGTTTTAGGGGTCAAACCCGCGTATATACGCGAGAAAGGGATTAAAATTCACATATGGCAATTATTGCATGTTTTTAGGGATGATATTAGAAACATCAAAGGTACAAAAATGGTCCATGGGGTCTAAAGAGTCTACAAAGGGACAAGGAAGGCCATAAAAGTGTGATTCACCATGTGTGGTAAAATCAGCTGTAACACTCTCCCTAAGGTACACTTGAAGGTGTGTTGGGTATAAGTGCAGTGTATAACTGACTCCAACTGCGGGACAAGTGATTTTCCCAGGAGTGCTCGAGAACCTATGAATCTACTGATACCTGTAGAAGTACACACATCAAATATCTGAGATATTAAAAGCATCTAGAGGGAGACACTTATGTCCTAACTTGTTTGCAAAATGAGGGAAACAAACTAAGAATAATGAAAACTAACTATACATGAAAAGTCATCAAATGCAACACACCAAAATATACCTAATGCAACTAAACCTACCTACTCTAAACATGCTAATGAAAACAAGTTAAATGCAATCATAACACCAATGTAACCATTTAAGTAAGCAATTCATATGTGTCATCTTACCTTTGTCCTTTAGTGTAATCCAAGACAATACTGCATTGATGATATGTTGAGTTTGTACCAGGATCTTTATCTTCATGATTGCAGGAAACAAAACCTTCTTAAGAACCTCAAAAATTTGAAACTAGTGCCATGGAGAAGCATCACTTTGACATGCTTTGTTGATCCATTATTCTAGTGGACTTATGTATGCGATACCTCCATTATACATATCTTCATAATTTTTTGGCCTGAAACTTGCCTATGAATACTAAACTTGGGATATTATCCGTGGAGTTAGACTTCGCGAATATTCATATGTTAGCTGCAACAAATACGTGCATTTACTCAATATTTTCTTTGTACATACATGTATATTGCTTACATTTTCCACAAGCAGGTTAGTAACCCCAATAATCCTTGAAATTGTGAAATTGTCAACAATATAATCCGTACATCCATGCTTTAAATCAAACGATAAGAAATAAATATTATGAAACTGAGGGATGAAAATCATTCATCTCCACCTACCTTCCTCGGTCTTATCGAGATGTATCATTAAGGGCTTGTCGATGTAGGGTATAGCGGGTTGAACAACTTATTCTACACTTTTTAAGGGGCACAACTGAAAGTGATAACCTAGGTTCATCATATGCCGAATATCTGCAAAAGAATCCTCTGTGCAGCATGCTTCTGTACTGCTCGATGAGTATGATGGTGACATCATGGAAGAATCACCAGAGATATGGGGTTCCAAATATTCAAAATTTTCATCATAATCGACCATATGCATATAACAACTATCTGCAAAGTTTGGTGTCGTCCCATCATCAATTCTGGTGGAAAAAGGTTTGAGCCATCCTTCGTCACTAGCCTCATAAGGGGAAGGAATGATCATATTTCTTTCAATAGGGTCTTCATAAGTTATGTCTTCAACATCCCTCCTGGAGGTGATTGAGAGTTCCTTGTCCCAAATAGTGTCAAGTTTTGGCTCTTCATGAGTAACTTCATCAAGCTCCTCTTTCTCATTGCAATGTATGGAGACACCACTACATGGCCTCAAGGAATCATAAAAGGGAGTACCCATAAATGTCCAATAACTATCTTCCTCATAATTCTTGTCATTATGTTCTGAAATATCTAGTGTGTGATAAGGCATTTTTCTGTACTGGAAACAAGGGATCATCCTATCTTTATGTTCCTCGGCTTCTTTAATTAGGACTTTTGGATCGTCATATATGGTACCATCATCATATTGTGCTACTTGGAAAGCGTTATCTATTGTGTTGTTGAGGCCTGGAAAATCGTAGGCAACAACAGCAAGGGATTCTCCCTAGTCAACATTCCCAACTAGCCCGTGATTGTTTGGTGTAGGGAATCCGTCCGGCTACCGTATATATTTTTGTATTTTTTACTTTAAGTATGATATGCAAGTGCCTACTTAACATGCAGATTGATAGAGAATGCAAGGAGTATTCACAATGTGATGCGCAGGTTCTTACCTCTCATCTTAAACTCTCATGCATCGAAATCTCACACACAGCAAGAAATTAAAATTTACTACCTAACCTATCCCCAAAGAGCAAGATTGTCACTTATTAATGAGTAATGTATCTTATGCATGCATTATAAAGAGAAATTACAGATAGCTGATATTTCTTCCAAAACACATGAACAATTAAAGATATTTAAACAACCAGATAGCCAATTGCTTATGAATGGCATTCATTATTCATAGTGGAAATTTTCATAAAATAAACCAGAGAACATTCATACAAGAACATAGGTTCGAAGAGTTAGAATGATCTCACAGTTAATGGACACAAAGCTGAAAACGAAATAGTTCATCTTCAACAAATCCATAGCAGAACATTTGAATATTCCACCAAGCTTTCTCCAACAGACAAACTGTAATTATCTTTTGCAAAAGGAAATAGTTCTTCTTACAATATGTCTTCACAAATCTAACTGGGAAAAAGTCCCTTATTCCTTCTAATTCTCCTATACATATACTACAAGCAAACTCTTGGGATGCCCCTCAGTGACCTTTGGGCTCCTCAACCATTTAATCTCACAATTTTGTCCTTTTGTGAGTGCTCATGATTTAGGCAATACGTTACATTTCAGAACAAGATCTTAGGAGCACTTTTATAAAAAAGGACCAGCTTGGTAACCTATCAACTTTTTCCAAGCCCGGGCCTCTACTGCTGTCGATCTGTTGAGATCTCAGGCCCTTAATTTCTTCTCCTCTTTCTTCATTTCTGCTTCCCTTTTAGACATATCCTCTTTATAGTAGCGAATCATCCTGTCATAAACACAAACTATTCTTAGACCATTTATCATTGACAGAGTACACAAACTGTGTCAAAACATACATCCAGTAAAATGAACTTTAATGCATGATAATGCAAAGAAAAATCCTGCGAGTTTATATCCTAAAATCACAAGCCCAAAAGACAGATTCTTTAACTCAAGCGAGGTCGCATATGGACTAGCTCGAAATTCACCAAAGAAAACCTGAATCACAGCAAAGTGAGCGCCCATCTGAACCCTAAACCATGCTTCATCTTGGAGAAACTTAGACTCGACCAAAAAACCATGCCCAAAAAGGCAGGAAAAACCCTCTCGGTGAGCAGAATCATTATATACATCGGCAAGATAATCCCATTCACAACTGCAACGGAGGGCCTTAGACAGACTAAAAATTCCGCGGTCAACATAAAACATCGGCGGTCGGCAACTCGGTAAGTCGGATGGTTAGTGCATTGCGCAGCCGCAATGGCGGAAGACGGGAAGACTATGGGCTCCGCGGAAAATACATCGTCGACGAAAGGAAAAATTATATGGCGGATGGTTAGTCTGTTCCAGAGCCGCCATTGCGGAAGACAAAAGAACTACGGCTTTCGCTTTCAAATGAAAAATGCAATGATCGAAAGTTTCAATGACTAAATGCCGGCGATGATGAGTTCAACGCAACTTCCGTGTTGGTGACACAAGCGACTAACCCTCCGATCAACATTAAAAACGCTCCGATAGAGAAAACAAATCATCGAAAAGAAAAAGGTTGAAGAAGTAAAGCCAAGGAAACATCAAGACTAAGAATTATCCGTCGGCAAATTCGTTATCTTTCCTCTGAAATGGCGAGCTGGAAAGAGGACTTGCACTCCGAATCACTCATCAATAGACTTCTGATAGCGATCAGGAACATCATTTAAACAGGAAAAAATCATCAAAAATGCTAAGTGTTCGAAAAATCATAAGGTTGTGCAGCGGTCTAAAAAGTTTGTCTTATTTCCGAAACAGCGACGTCATACAGATCAAAAATCCTGACTCAAAGTTCAACCAACCTCCGACAGCGATAAAACCAAACCATCGAAAAATAAAAAATGTTAAGTTCCATAGTCAAAAGCATTTGCAGTTTTATATCATTCAACCTCCGAAAGTGATAAGCAAACGAACTCAAATCAAACTCCAGAGAATTCAAATTCATAACAAAGAAAATACAGAGTTCAAGAATCTTAAACACTCCCAGATAAGATAAAATTAAAGGGAGGGTCCAAAATTTTAAAATAAAATTGGGAGAAAAGTTGCAGCGATAACAATTGGCGACTACCTGCTAAACCTAGATCTCTGGATAATTTCTTCCTTAAGTAACAGACTGTTTAACAATAAAACCAACATGTTGAATTCTTCTAGCTATCTGGATTTCCCAAATGGCAAATATATGTACTTTTAATCATTGATGATAGTCCAATTTAGGAGAATGGAACCCAAGATTTTAAAGTCAAGATAACTCCTTTGAGGCCAGGAATATGAGTTTCATTATTACCTCTGTCTTCGGGCAGCTTACAGCTTTGACACCATAGGATTGTAACATATGGTAAATAGACATATGCATTTGTTCCTCATTACCATGCCATTTTGCACTTTTTGTGCTTTTGGACTTTTTCTCCCTTTTTGAGTCCTCCTGCATGTATTTCTTTCTGAATTTTTATTCAGGCTCCTCTATCCATAGTTTCCTTTTGTGTGAGAGATGTATTTAGTTTTCAGCTCACGGACGGAGAAGAACTTTTGGCAATTTTGTACTCATATGTTTCAGTACTTTGTTTTGATACATATTGCTTTCTTAGGAGTTTTCGACTCTTATTTTCCTTTTGGCTTCAAATTCTTGGCATGGGATCATTTATATATAATATACTATTTACCTTGCTTCCTTTCCGTGGGTCTTTTGCTATCACTTCCTAGGACATTTTTAGATGTGAAATGGATGGAGCCTTGAAATAGTATTCCAGACCTTTTGATCCTGAGTTATTTTATATGGATTAAGTAGGACTTCAATGTGTTCATAGCCATTTAGGAAAAAACTATTAAACTAGAAGAAATTCTTTTAGATAACATAATAATACACAGTCTTATAATCAAGGATTTAGTTAATCCAGAATTTTGATGCTCTCCATGCAACCAAAAGTTTGCCTCTTTTATTGAAATTAATCAAAATCTCAACTAAAGCAAAACAAAAATAAAATAAATCAAAATAAACAACCGAATCAATTTATTTATGTACAAGATAATCAAGAAACATAAAAATCAAGTAAAATAAAATTTGAGAACTAAACCACTAAGTGGTTAGTCCTCTGCCCACCCCTGTAAATCTGACAATCCGTAAGTTAAGGGGCTAGTCTTGACTACAAAATAAAAAGACCTAACCATTATCAAAAACTACATCTACTGGTCTTGAAAACACTATATTTGAAACTGAAACTACTATTTTACAATCAATCTCATCAGCCCGTGAAAACTGAAGGAGATCGGGCTGGGTGTCAGATATGTTGCTGGCTTCTTCTGATGCAAAGTTTCCCAGTTCAAGTTAAATTAGATCATTTCCCAATGCATAATTCACTGATTCCTTTTCTTCTTCCAACTTAGTGATAGTGCGTTTCATGTAAGGTTCCCTTAAAATTTTGATCCGGTTTGGGACCCCTTTATGAGGCAACCATAATTGTGACCAATATGAAGAAAAATAACCATTTAGTCTTGCTGACCAATATCGATTCAAAATAAGTCCATAACCATCAGGTATGTTTGCTACCACAATATCAATGTACTGACAGATCTTTTCATTTGCAGATAATTGAATCAGGACATCTTCCATTTCCCCGACTACTTTCACATTGGTCCTGTCTAATTGTGTAACCTCCCAGGTAGTAGGTTTAGGCTATCCATTAATCTTTTCACAAACTGCAAGTGGCATAACATTTACTGATGATCCTGAGTCTACCAAACAATTGTGCACATTATGGTTTAAAATCTCCAAAGTCAGAAGGAATGGTGGGGTTTTAAACCTAGTCTTACCTCCCACACTTGCTTCAACAATCTCCTCTAAAAGTTGGTTGTTGGTGGGAAGTTCTTCCTCTAGTACTTCAGCTGCTTTGAGATTTTCCTTGACATTACCCGCTTTGTCTTCAATAGGCTTAGCAGGCATGTTGAATTGTTTCGAATCTTGACTGCTAATAGTAGGTTCATGAATTTTATCATCTATGTTGTTCTTCTGTGGTTTCTTTACACTCTCTTGCAATTTCTTGATCTTTGGGCGTATTGAATTTTCTTTATTCACCAAATCCTGGCTTCTTGTTGTCACAGTTGTTTCCAATATATCCTTATGTTTTAGATCACTTTCTTCTTCGGTATAGAACAACGAGATACAATCCCATAAAAACATGGTATCATTTTCTTGTTTTTCTATGGTCTTATCACCCTTTTCCTCTTCATCACTGTCCTCAGTCAATTTAGAGTCCAACAGCTGATTCATTACTAGTTTCATTGAATTTATCCATTGAGGACAATTTTTTTCAGAATGGGGCTGCTGGTGAAAGGTGCAGAAGTTATCCATACCTACCTCCGTTAAGTTCATTGATGCAGGACTATGTGGAGGAGGTTTGGATTGATTGTTGTCTCCTCTCCTTTCATAGTAAGTCTTATATGATTTCTGAGCCTCCTTCTCTTTTTCCAAATCTATCACCCTATTAGATAGTTTCTGCATCATTCTCAACATTCCTTCAAGGTCACATGACTGCTCCTCCTTAGGCTCAGAATAATCTTCTATGCTCTCTTTTTCAGCTTCTACCCTTTCAAATTCTTCATAAGTTTTCGACAATGTAGGCTTGGCTTTCATTTTGGAGAAAATGGCCAAATCAGGCCCTAGAGCTGAAGTATAGTACTCAATCAGAACTTTATCAGAAGGCTTATCAGTTGCAGAAAAATTCCTAAGATAAGCAGCAAACCTCTGGGTGAAACTATGCACTTTCTCTTTTCTTTCTTTCTTCAAAGTGCATAACCCTTTCATTAGTGCTGCATGAGTTTTCTGGGCTGCATATTTATTTCTGAATATTCTTTCAAAAGTATCCCAGTCTGGGATTGAGTTTGTAGACAGAGCAAAATACCATGAAGTTGCTGCCCCTTTCAAGGTATGTGGAAAAAGTCTACAGACTACATCTTCGTGTTCTCCAGCTCTTAATCCTTCTATGGCCAAGTAAAAGCCTTGCAAGTGATCATCTACTAAAGTCTTTTCACTTGGGTCAAATTTGGGCAGCATTTTCTCAAAAGATTGAGGTAAGTCATGCAAAGGAGGTGTTATGTTTAAAGGTGATCTGGCTTTCCAAGCCGGTGGTGGATTTGGTGGGTTAAGTGGCTGATTTGCATTTACACCTACCATGTGTCTTGGGTGGAGAGTGAGGAGGTGCAGGAACAAGAGTATGCATAGGAGAACAGTAAGGTGTGTTTGGGCCTACTTGATTTAAAAGCTGAACCACTTCCTATAACGCTACTTCTACCAAGTCTTCCAAATCTCCAACCAACACTGAGTCTTCCAAGATGGGACGGTCTTTCTTCTTGTACTCTCTTCAGGGTAAATCAGGGATAATGGGTAATCCTCCAATATTCTTCACATAAGCCCTGGTATGTCTTCTCAGATCATTAACAACTTTGTTATCGACATAATACATGTGTTCCTTACACTTCTCTTCAGAAGTTGAATTGGGAAACAAACTGATTTTAGAACTATCACTGGTGGACTAATTTCAAGGAAACAGATTTCCTTGGCCAGCCATGCACTGGCGGCCCTCCTTCTAGCACCAAAACTATTGAGGCCTGGAAAATCGCAGGCAACAACAGCAAGGGATTCTCCGCAGTCAACGTTCCCAACTAGCTCGTGACTGTTTGGTGTAGGGAATCCGTCTGGTCTGCGGTCCGGCTACCGTATATATTTTTGTATTTTTTACTTTAAGTATGATATGCAAGTGCCTACTTAACATGCAGATTGATAGAGAATGCAAGGAGTATTCACAATGTGATGCGCAGGTTCTTACCTCTCGTCTTAAACTCTCATGCATCTAAATCACACACACAGCAAGATATTAAAATTTACTACCTAACCTATCCCTAGGGAGCAATATTGTCACTTATTAATGAGTAATGTATCTTGTGCATGCATTATAAAGAGAAATTATAGATAGCTGATATTTCTTCCAAAACACATGAACAATTAAAGATATTTAAACACCCAGATAGCCAATTGCTTATGAACAACAATCATTACTCATAGTGAAAATTTTCATAAAATAAAACAGAGAACATTCATACAAGAACATAGGTTCGAAGAGTTAGAACGATCTCACAGTTAATGGACACAAAGCTAAAAACGAAATAGTTCCTCTTCAACAAATCAATAGCACAACATTTGAATATTCCACCAAGCTTTCTCCAACAGGCAAACTGTAATTATCTATTGCAAAAGGAAATAGTTCTTCTTACAATATGTCTTCACAAATCTAACTGGGAAAAAGTCGCTTATTCCCTCTAATTCTCCTATACTTATACTACAAGAAAACTCTTGGGATGCCCCTCAGTGACCTTTGGGCTCCTCAATAGTTTAATCTCACAATTTTGTCCTTTTGTGAGTGCTCATGATTTACGCAATACATTACATTTCAAAACAAGATCTTAGGAGCACTTTTATAAAAAAGGATCAGCTTAGTAACCGATCAACTTTTCCCAAGCCCGGGCCTCTACTGCTGTCGATCTGTTGAGCTCTCAGGCCCTTACTTCCTTCTCCTCTTTCTTCATTTCTGCTTCCCTTTTAGACATATCCTCTTTATAGCAGCGAATCATCCTGTCATAAACACAAACTGTTCTTAAACCATTTATCGTTGACAAAGTACACAAACTATGTCAAAACATTCATCCAGTAAAATGAACTTTAATGCATGATAATGCAAAGAAAAATCCTGTGAGTTCATATCCTAAAATCACAAGCCCAAAAGACAGATTCTTTAACTCAAGCGAGGTTGCATATGGACTAACTCAAAATTCACCGAAGAAAACCTGAATCACAGCAAAGTGACTGCCCATCCGAACCCTAAACCATGCTTCATCTTAGAGAAACTTAGACTCGACCAAAAACTCATGAAACAAATCCGACATCATAAAATAAAGTAAAAGTACCCAAAAAGGCAGGAAAAACCCTCTCAGCGAGCAGAATCATTATATAAATCGGCAGGATAATCCCATTCACAACTGCAATGGCGGGCCTTAGACAGACTAAAAATTTTGCAGTCAACATAAAACATCGGTGGTCAGCAACTCTATAAGTCGGATGGTTAGTGCATTGCGCAGCCACAATGGCGGAAGACGGGAAGACTATGGGCTCCGCGGCAAATACATCGTCGGCGAAAGGAAAAATTATATGGTGAATGGTTAGTATGTTCGGAAGCCGCCATTGTGGAAAACAAAAGAACTATGGCTTATGCTTTCAAATGAAAAATGCAACGGTTGAAAGTTTCAATGACTAAACGCCAGTGATGATGAGTTCAACGCAACCACCGTGTCGACGACACAAGCCACTAACCCTCCGATCAACATTAAAAACGCTCTGATAGAGAAAACAAATCATCAAAAAGCAAAAGGTTTAAGCAGTAAAGCCAAGGAAACATCAAGACTAAGAATTATCCGTCAGCAAATTCATTATCTGTCCTTCGAAACGGCGGGTTACAAAGAGGACTAGTGCTCTGAATCACTCATCAATAGACTTCTGATAGCGATCAGCAACATCATTTATATGGGAAAAAATAATCGAAAACGCTAAGTGTTCGAAAAATCATAAGGTTGTGCAGCGGTCTAAAAATTTTGTCTCATTTCCAAAACAGCGACGTCATACAGATCAAAAACCCTGACTCAAAGTTCAACCAACCTCCGACAGCGATAAAACCAAACCATCGAAAAATAAAAAATGTTAAGTTCCACAGTCAAAAGCATTTGCAGTTTTATATCATTCAAACTTAGAAAGTGATAAACAATCGAACTCAAATCAAACTCCGGAGAATTCAAATTTGTAACAGAGGAAAGACAGAGTTCAGGAATCTTAAACACTCCTAGGTAAGATAAAATTAAAAGAAGGGTCCAAAATTTTTATAAGAAATTGGGAGAAAAGTTGCAGCTGCAACACGTGCTTAAGATATCATCACTAAGACCTTGAACAACAACTGCTTCGACCTTATCTTTGCTTTCGGATTCCTTACTGAACAAATCCTTCACATGCATGACATGAGGTATCCATTCGTCACGATGTCATGAATCCCAGTGGTTACATAACATTTCCACCAATTCTGCAAACAATGATATTGTTCCTTTACCTAGGCCCACAAACCAAGTGAGAGCCTTTTCTCCCAGGTGAAGGACAAATGATCACATGTAAACATCTTCTTATTCTTTAATACCATATTCTGAATCCATAGTCATAAACCATTCCACATGATGTGTGGAATTATCATGGTCACCCTTGAAGGCATGCCAGAATACCTCGGGTAACTCATCTAAATATCCCGGGAAAGCTGACAAATCAAGAGGAGTGAAACAGATTTCTATTTCTGTAGTAGTCAAATTTCAAGTTCTTAAAACTCGAATGGAATATCATCTTTGGTTCTTTCTCTTGCATCATCTTGAGTCTGGTTTTTTCCCAGGAATTCTTCCCATATTATGTTGATCATAGCCTTTCTTTCTTGTTCATTGACACCATAATCCCAATCCATGTTGAATGCATTAATGAACTGCTTGAGTGAAGAAAAAAATTTGCGAGGAAAACCCTCATACCAATTTTTGACTGACAAATTGTCCTCTAGGTGAATAGATAATAGAAATAGACTCATCCTAATGTCTTCATGCATGATGTTACTTTCCTAGATGAATTGCACGAATGCTTGCACATGGTATGCTGCATGATTCTTATACTGTTGGAGCAATGGGAAAAGTGCCTTCCCACCATCTTGAATAGCATACTTGTGTGGGAAACCCAAAGTGCATGATAATTCCAATATGTCCATCCACAGTTCATAATTGGATTCCATCCTATTAGGCTCTCCTGTCTTTATAAAGTACTTGTTTTATTTTTCTTTAATTGGAGTCACCATTAGAAACTTGCCAGGTTAGTTAAACAAATCTCGCCAAAGTACTAAATAAAACAAGGACGTATCTGATAGAGGGAACAGGCTAAGATCTCTGTGGAGTCACCAGGTAATCTTGCAAGTTAGTACTTAAAAATTTATGTAATCATATATAATAATGAATTCAAGAATTACCATACTATTAATCCTTGTAGGTATTCTCCTTTGTGGAGTCGCCAGATAAGATATGGAAGATTAGTCCTTGATAATAATATTTTCAAAATACTTAGAAAGACTTCTTACCTCAGTTCTCTTACCAAATGTCGTTCTTTCTAGAATGTGAATGAATCTGTATAAACCGCTTCAAATTTTAAAATGGTCCCCGACATCAGTGCCAAAATGTTACCATTTGAAATGGTAGTCCAATCCATCAGTAAGCATATGGGGGGAGAGTGACCATTGTCACCTTATTTACTTGTCCCAAAATTCTTCGAAAGTCAAAAGCTGTAATATCCTAAATTTTGACCTTAACTATAATGGGCATGAGTCGCATTGCATATGAGTTACTTTGATGTTTATGTTTGTATATTGGGAGGAATTCCCCACTGCACATGAGTTATGTTTATTAGATAGATATATTGGGCGTAAGCTAATACATATGTTTTATTATCTTGTATATGATTTCATATGTTGGGCGTGGACCCTGATGGACAAGGATTATTGTTGTGGTACGATGTACTAGATGTATTATTATGTTATTTACCCTAATACATATACTGAGATGATTATTGTGATGAATTGTGTAGAATACTAAATGCATGATTGAGTTCTATAATGTGTTGGGCATAAACCCTGAAGCACATGAGTGATGAGATTTTATGTTGAGCGTAATCTCTGGAACACATGAATTATGAAATCTTGTGTTGAGCGTAAGATCTAGAGCACATGAGTTATGAGATTTTATGTTGAGCATAAGCTCTCCAGCACATAAGTTATAAGATTGAAAGTGTTGGGCATAAGCCCTGGAACAATCCAAATTGATGTTGAGCATAAGTTCTGGAGCATCGAATCCTTGGCCATTGCATCCCTAGGTGTATTATACAAGTACATCCTAGCATTAGTGTTGAGCATCAGGCTCTGGAATTGCACTAAGTCTAACTCCCAATTATTAGTGTTGAGATTGGGCTCTGAATAGCACTAGGAGTTATTGACATTAAGTGTGTTGAGTGAGAATGACTAAGAATAGCACCAACCCTTATCATACTTATTTTGAGTTGATTAAATGAAATTTCGAATCTACTTCTCATCAAGGACTGGAAGACCTACCACGATACACAAGGTAATCCAACCTGCAAGGAGGATCTAGAGCTGTGTAACTTAGTTGATGAACCCTAACTGAGGCCTTGATAAAAGTAATAGTTTAAGCTAAGGGAAGCATCAAATAAATGAGACTATGTTATATGATGCATAAATAAATATTA
Organism: Pseudotsuga menziesii; assembly: GCA_001517045.1. Classification (NCBI taxonomy): domain Eukaryota; kingdom Viridiplantae; phylum Streptophyta; class Pinopsida; order Pinales; family Pinaceae; genus Pseudotsuga; species Pseudotsuga menziesii. The sequence goes on from LPNX010066752.1 coordinate 776,338, forward strand.
AAGATAATAGGTAAAGTTTATACATATTATGAACAAAAGAATATATATATATATATATATATATATAAGGAAATAAAGATAACTAAAATAATAAATAAAGAATCTATTTATTTATTATTGACTAAAATGATTAAAGAAATATTCTATTCTAAATTTCAAATAGGAGCTAGTAAAAATTTCCTAATCTAAACAAAATAACTATTAAATCCACATAAATCAATTAAATATTATTTTCAAGAAAGTAATGAATTCTTGATCTAACTAAAGTTTAAAACCAATTGTCCTTTCCTAAAAGATTGTCTATAAAGACACAAGCCAACAGAAGGCTTGGGGGATCTGATCATTATTCCTAAATAGTTTTGGAGAGAATTTCCAAAAAAATAAGGGTTCTTGTACTCAGCCTGATATTCCAAATAAGAGAACCCTCACCTTTAGGAGTTTTAGATCACTTGCATGTTGGATCTAGCTCGGGGGGATTCATATTAGAACCAGGAATGGTTCAGGGTCATGGTTGGGAGGAACATGGTAGTTCTAAAGTTATTCGGTTATCAGATCTAAGGTCAAAAGTAGCTAGAGTTTTAGTAATTCTGTGTGTTTAAGTGTCGAGGGTTCATAGCCATTAAACAAGACGAATAGTTGCAGGTACGAGGTTAAAACATCTTCCACTTATTTTAATTATGTTTACAAGTTGTACTTATAGCTATTATCCTCTGGATTAAATATCTGCAATTTTGCTTTCAAGTTGAATATATGCTTCAGTTTGTTTCATTTGTTTAAATTGAAACTCGACCTTTAAATTCTTAAATACATTTTAGGGTTAAATTTCTCTTAGAAACATATTTAACTAGTTTCAGAAGTTGATGTCAAAGTTTTAGTCTAGATAGAAAACCCTATTTCAGATAAAATTAATAACCAGATCTCTATCAGAATTTTACTGAAACTAAAACCCTTAGGTATGTTTTATAAATAACATGTACATGTCTACTACCTTATTAAATGTAAACTAAATATTAAACAAAAATAGCTAATTAAAAAAAAATTAAATAAACTCTCCTCAAACAATAAAAACCAATAAATAAAAATTGAATACATATCCATAAATATTAAACCACGGATCAAATCCCTTTAATAAACTCAAACACATAAGCTAATGCAGAGCTGACATGTCACATTTTCCAGCAAACTTAATCATGAAATACATAAAACCCATTTACGTATAAACAAATAACAAATTTTGTTATCAAACAAATTTACCATAATTCCTCATGGAAAGGACAAAAGTCTATCCACGAATTCAAGAGGAATAATGGTTACACTACTAAAGTCAAAATTATAGCTTAAACATTATACTTCTTCCCATCAACGAATCCTGTTAAGGATTGGTGGGCTGCCACAACATTGCTAAAACTAAGAACTATCTACACAAAAAAATGAAGTACATTAGACTACAAACGGAACTAATATGGGAATATCAAATGGCAAGTTACCAAACTCAAATATCCTACACTCCAGCTAAACAACGTTGAATGTTTGTTAAACAAATAAACAAACCATAAAACCATACAACCCAATATCGAACCATTTAAAAAAAGTACCATAAACTGTGTATGCATAAGAACAAAATTATAAACCCCCCACACATGTTACGCTATTTAAGCAAGGTTTGGGCCAAGCCATTACGGCCTCCCGTGAAACAACCAAAGCATCAAAACCAACATACAGACAGAGCTAGGATTTCCCTCGGCAACCTACATAACTCATTCGTTAAAAATGCGGATCGAGAATTTTTCCACAAAAACCAAAACCATTACAAAGCAAGGGCTCTTCCTTTGGCATCATTTTTAAACAATGGTAATTTATCTAAATTAAAACCACATCAATCAATTGATAAAGAAACATCCATGTAAAAACAATGAATCAATTAATTAAACCACATTTCCATAGTCCATGTCAATTATCAAAGTAGTGCTATTGTAGAGCAATGGAAATGATAGAATTTATAAACACATCCATAAAAAACCATAGAGCTAGTAGTAAATAAAGAAATACAAAGTTGAATTTAATTAACCAAAAATCCATTACAGAGCCATACAAGTTTTTTACAGAGTCGCAACTCGGAACCAAACACCTGAACGAAATGAGAATCAACAAACCCAAACCTGTAGGCTATTAAAACCCAAAACGTTAGTATCATCATTTCCACCCAAAACCTAGGCCATAACTCAACAGGGTGTCTAGTTACAACTTCGCAACATAGAAACCCTGCAACACTGAAAATGACTAAACATTGGGTAAATGCCCTTTTTCTATGTGGGCTTACCTGAATGGTTGCATAATCGACCAAGTCTCTGCGCATCAAGAAGAGCGCTCAAGCTGCCCCCAAACCTGAAAAACAAAACCTAAACAAACATGAGAAGTATGCATTGAAACATTAAAACCAAACTAAATTTAAAGAGTTGAACCATATGGGAATGATGGCATACCTGTTAAGAGTCTGCACAACTCCAACACTGGAGCGTAAACTTCCCTCGGCACCAAACGAAAGACCAAACAAATGGCAGGAAAAAAACCATAGCTCAACGCTTAAGGCTTGAGCCGACCCATCATGTGGCTCATTAAAGGCTCCAACCTGGCCTCCACTAAGTCTCAAATCGAACCCCCCTTGCCTATAGTTTGGATCCATATAATTCACCATTCAAATAATGAAACACCTCTCTATAGTTCCAAAGCATATATGTTTCTCCTTAAACCATAAACCATTTATACCATAGTTTGAAAATATATATTCACATTTAGGCTTAAAGTCTTCCTCCTTTAATTGAGTTCAAATCTTTGAGCATATGTTTTTTATCTATAGATGCTAGGATTCTTTTTCGTCGCATTCATGAGCCTAGGTTTATAGTTGAAGCCACCTACAGTAAGATAGGTACACCATGCATTATTTCGCAATGAACTAAGTAAGCCTAGTGTCATATGATCCCTTACCTTTTTGAGTGAGTCGATAGGGAAAAATCCCTCCACTCCACCCCTTTACATACAGAGGTAAGCCAACCTCTTCGTTGTAAACAAATAATAACTAGATAACGTAACATGAAAGAAAAACATAAACATAATAACATCAGCAATATCAGTAAAATAGATAAACATGTACATAAACTACCAGTGCATCGAAATATAGAACAGTAACATGTAAACATCATCAACATACAGGAAACACACAAAAAGCAAAACAACCACAAACCTTAGGATTAGTTCTTTATACAAGTTTTTTTTATTGCATGGTAAAAAGAAGATGTCCTTAAGATCTTAGCAGTTTTATTAGCTTACGAATTTTTCTCTTTATTTTATGGATTTTAGGGGCATTACAAAATCCTCTTAGGGGAAACCCCTAATTCAACTATGGAAAAGACGCAAACACCCAAACAATCTCTTTCGAGGGAATTAATAGCCAGTGCCTTTTGGAGTCAGGTCAAAGATAGAAATGGTACACTATGCGGCCTAAGTGAAGTTGGACAAATACAATCGAACTACCGCTATGTGAGTAAGAAAAAGCCAAATTGTCAAAAATCAAGTTACCACAATGTGTCACACCATAAACCAATACTAATCGTAAGGAAGTATGTTAATGTTATATATTTAGCTTCAAGCATGAGCATAACATAATGTATAAGTTTGTATGCTAGTGTTTTGACAAGTTGATAATTCATGCCTTCCCTTTAACGTAGAAACAAAATGGGTGTAAATAAATAATTACATCAACACAAGTCGTAACAATATATGCATACCTAAAAAATCAGTTGTATATTTATTACTAAGAGTGGTACTTCGTAATAATAGGACAAAGACCACGTAGCAACAACACATCAATATTTAAACAATCACAACATTGTAAATAGACATATAAGTTATTATCAGCAATGTTTATATAATCATTGGTCTATGCAATTAGTAAATGTTAGTCACGAATATAGGAGGCAATAAATATTACTTATAACTCTACCCATAACAACATCAAAATGTGTGTGAGCAAGAAAAACCGAATAAGGGTGATATATTTAACCAAGCGAATCTTAGCAGCATAAACTATATCACATGAATATCACCAACATATGCGTTATTGTTTTCTTATCTTTGATAGCAGAAATATCGTGCACTTATACCATAATATAACAATTCTTCAGTTTCATAACTAGATTAAGCATGTTCTATAACCGTAACAAGATATTGACGTGTTGAGTATGAGTGAATCCTATCTTGAAGTAGGTATTTACCCAACAACTAGTTGGAAGGTAAGGCACATGAATCGGGTGGGAAAAGGAATCATTAATAAAAGGAGTGAATGCTGCCACTATAAGGGCCACATTCGTGCTACCTTAGAGGATGAACAAAACTCGGCAAGGAGACTAGGACTGGTCTGAGAAGTCACGACAAAGATGAAGGAAATTTCGGCCATCGAAAAATTTAGCAGTGATAAACCTGAGTTTAGAGGGCGGATTTGGGGTAACGAGGTCTAATGAAGGGCATGGTTGGAAGTCGCAGTAACAGACAGGAAGTGGGAAAATCCTGGCCAGTGGGCCGCGAATGGAGAAAGGAGCGAAGGTTTGAGGATAGATGAGGAGTGGGCTTTGGAGAAAGGAGAAGCATGGGCGCTTGGGAATTCGCAAATGATTATGGCTACAGAGGGGATTGCTATAGGAAGTTAGTAGAAAATATAAGTGGGGGGAATCCGCGCAAACGCAAAGGGATGTGAGGAAGATGGTGGTCGTTGTTAGGGAATAGATGTGGATAAGCGACTTGCGAGGGGTGAGCTGGGAACACCAAGGAGCGTGCCGAGGCCCGTGTGTGTAGGTAGCGAGGGTGTAGTGTGGGTTAAGAATATGGATGCTCCAGATTTATGCAAGAACACAACAGAATACACAAATAACCATAGAAACAAAGATGCAGCGAAAATAACACTTCATTTCATTAATCAAAGAACTGAAACTTGTTTACATACAGAATGGAAATAAACTAGCTAGAGTGTTGGTAGCTTATCTCTGAGAAGAGATGTGATGGCTACATGCCTCTGAACTCTATTCTACAATGAGGCTCGAAGGCCTATATATTATTGAGAAACAATGGAAACCCTACACATCTAAAAACCTAACCCTAGGAGGTGAAACGCCAGAATGTGGGCCCCCTTGGGTAACTTGGTACATCAATTTATCGGTGTCGTAACTTTGTCACACTACCTCCGTTTAATGCACTTGATACATCGTTAGAAAGATCGATTCAAGGACTACATCGAAAAATGATAAATATTGAGTCCGAAATGGACTCATATTTTCCCAACCATTCGATGCCGAAAAAATGTCGTTTAGGGCCTCAAAATAGCTACGAAAGTTTAGGACCCAGAAACTGCCAAAAATAGTAAATTGTGCTACAATTAAGGAAACTGGAAAACTAAAAGAAACAATGGTGGGGGTCCAACTGGAATAGGTGGGTGGCCACCAATATCCTCCTAGATCAATGGAGGGATCGATCGCTGGATTGGTGACAAATAGGAGGAAAATAGAGAATGTAGAGGGTGGGTAGCATAGCTTCCAGGGATGGTGGTGAAGGCAGCAAGAGAGGGTCAGGCAACGAGGTGCAAGGCGAGGTGAGGGCTAGAGAGGTTTGTCGAGGAGATAGAAGTGTAGGTTTGGGAGGTGGATACAGTAATGTAGGGCTGTGATGGATGAGAAGATGTCTCATGAAGGTGTTGTAGAAGGTCGCGGAGGAAGCTAGCGCAACAAGAACTAGGTTAGGTCTGGTTAGGGATAACCCTAACCTAGTTCTCCACTAAAACTAACCCAAAAATTTAACCTAACTAACCCTAACTAACCTAAGAACTAACCTAATACTAGATCAAACCTAAGAAATAACCCTAGATTAGATTGTGAGAGAAATAAGTGTGAAAACCTAAGGAAAACCCTAGCACAAAACCTACGTAACCTAGGGATTCTTAGGAAGAAAGGCTAGCCTAGTGAGGGAGGGTCCTAGGTTAAGAAACTAACATGGGAAAAATAAGAAGAAACCATAGGGCACCCTCACAAGGAGACATGCGATCATTTTCGAAGGTGACGAGAGGAAGGAAAAGGCGTATCCTAGGGAAAAGTGCAGCTCTAAGGTCACCACTAAGACTCAGACATGCACACCCACCAACATCCAACAAAAATATAAGAATACTAACCTCCTTGTGCTTGTGTTCATCCAACAAATCGAAGCATCACCAAAAGAAGAAATTCACCAAAGAATTTGCGAGAAAAATCGCTTGCATTAACCAAAAAGCTTCCTCAAAAGGAGCACATTCATCGAGAGAAACCCTAAGAAGGGTAACACAAGTGCATAGTGATTTATCCCAGACACCAGCCTTGAGGTTAAAAACCTCTTTAACGGAAAATCAACAGTTCCATTAAGCCACAATACCCTTAAAGGAGGACCAAAGGGTCCAACCATGAACAACATTGCTCAATAATACCCCTGTTGGTAAAAAAAATGGACCTCTCTCCCTGGGGTACACCTAAAGGTGCGCTGGGTACAAGTGCGATGTAACAACCTCAAACCAATAGATAACCCCATCAACATAACCTAACATAAATCAAGCCTTCATATGCATATACTTGACATACACTCATATTCCCACACCGGTATTGACAAAAATGCAATCACATATATTCATTCATAGATATATATTGACTATTAACTAACACAATGAGAATACACGTAAACACGGTTAATACCAGAATCGGTTTCCTCTTATAGTTTCTTTAATGGTAGTTAAATCGTGTAGATATGTATATAAATACAGTTTTGGTTCCAATCGTGATTCAAATATAAAATAAGCAATACCCATTTTTTCAAATGATCTTTTCCAATTCAAATATAACTCGCCAATTCAACCTACGAATCGGTACTATTATTCGTTTGAACCTTCACATAACAGACCTACCAACAAGAACAAAAAAATAAGGCATAGATCACTGACATAACCATAAAAAGTACAGATCTAGCCCCAAAACAAGATTTCAGGCACATATCTTCATTAGAAAAAAATTAAAACGTACAAATCTTAATTGGAACAAAAAAATGCTTAAGGGTTACAAATAGAGAGCTCATAGACCCGCAAAAAAAACTAATTTCAGAAATAAAACCAAACAATCCTAAAAAAGAGAGCTCACATATCCCAAAAACACCTAACCGCTGATATAAAAATCCACAATCCCTAATCCAATATCGAATTGTGATATTTCTTTTGGGGTTTAGAGCGTACATGGAAGAGTTCATTTGTATCGAGGCCTCAGGTGAATGAATATACAATCTTGGACAAAGATACAAGAAGGCCAACGTACTCTACCATGGCTTAAAGAATTTAAAAGCTTAGTTTTATTAGTGCTTAGTAGATTAGATATTTGAGTATATATTAGATTTGAGTAAAAGAAATTTATTAAAGAAATACCATATTATGTAAATAATTATATTTAAAAGAAAAAAATTTAAAAATTGTATTTGAAGTTACTTATTTGATTATAAATCAATATTTACAAATGTGAAGTTCATATATATAAAATGTTGAAATGATTATATAATTATTTAAATATGCAACAAACAAACAAAAAAGAAATGGATAGGTTAGTGTACATTACACTTTATTGTTTCCTCAAAATATTAAATTTAGAGTGCAGTAAACTATCCATTTCTTTATTTAGAGCCAAAATCAAAGATCCTTCTATATAGTCAATCACAAGTTCAAGGTTTTTAATTATTTCATGATCAACACCAAATGCAAATGAAATGCATCATTGTATGTTGTTTTGTGCTGAAGATCGGGTCGCTACATTCATGGAAAGATTCCAAGGGGGGCACCCAAAGGGATTGCACCTTGTTAGGCTATTTCATCCACTGGGATTTGTTTTTAATGTGGTTCATCCCCGAATATTTGGTTTCTACATCCACGGAAAGAATCCAAGGGGCCCACCTGAAGACGATGCTCCTTGTTAGTTTATTTCAGACCCTATCCCTTGCACCAAACTTGAGTTCCTAATCGTGAAGGCCCAGAGAATTGAACCCTCGATCTCAAGCTTATGGTGGCTTGATCTTTGACCCTCCAACCAACTGAGCTACCCCAAAGAGATATTTTTTAATGTCGGTCATTCTTGAATATCTGGTGACTACATCCATGAAAAAGAATTCAAGGAGTCCATCGAAAGGGTTCTCACCTTCTTAGGCTATTTTAGAGCCTATCCTCGACACGAAATTGGGGCTCCTAACCTAGAGGGCTTAGAGAAATGAACCCTCTACCTCAACCTCATGATTTCTTGGTTCTGGAGGCTCCAACCAATTCAGCTGTACATTAGCATTCAAATCGTTGTGCAGATGGAAGTCCCTTGTTCCACAAACAAGGGGATCTCATACACCAAATTAGTTTCTGTCTTAGTTGTAATTTTAAAAATAGGTTGTTATCATTATCAAGAAAAAATGACAAGTAACAAAGTTTCACTTGGAAAATCGCAAATGGAAAAGTGGCACATGAAAAATTACATGTAAATATTAAAATCAATCTACAACGTTAAAATTTGAAAGGGGTCTTTGATTCAGTCTACAACGTTAAAATTTACTACACTACATATGGATTCGAGGAACCCCTAGAAAGTGGTATTTGAATCCATCTGCAATGCTAAAATTTAGTAAATTGTACAAATTCATCCAGTCAAAATTGTAACTTTCCATTGCCAAAGTGGCACACCTAAAAATTACCAAATAAATGACCAATTGTTATGTGGTCATTTTTACTTTAGTTATGTGGTACTTGTGATATTTAAACTTGGGATTTTTTTTATTAATGATTGTACCACATATGTGTTAAAAATTAATTATGGTACCTTGGGAAGAATGGAAATATTATAAGGAAATTAATTCTCCTCCAATAATAGAAGACTACATATAATGTCGTTAATGTAAGCGATGCAAATCTACTTCATGTATTAATGATGATTTGTGAGACATGAGGGGGTATACAATATACTAAATTCTAACACTACAAATGGATTCAAAGACCCCTTAGAAAGGGATCTCTGAAATCCATCTACATGGTTAGAATTTAGTAAATTGTACAAATTCACTGTCAAAGTTCTAATTTTTCGTTGTCAGAGTGACACAATTAAAAATGACCAAATAAATGATCAATTATTATGTGGAAATTTTTATTTTATTTCCTACCTCGTGATCAAATTGGTCATTTATCTTGGTCATTTTAGTTAACTCACTTCAAATTTCTCAATTTTGGTCATTTATCCCTTGAAAAAACTATAGAAACCAAATGTTTTGGTCTCCTTGTCACTTATCTGTCATTTTGTACTAGATTCATCCCCTTTTACTCACTACTATTGAATTTCATTTTGTGCTTCAACTCATATGCACAACACCACTTCATGCTCCTACAACATGTCTTTTGCATCTCTTCATGGATGGATTTTATGAAGACCATTCACAAGGAACCCATGAACCTAGTTCCTATGCCAAATGAAGTGAGATGATAATATCCCTTTCATCTTGGGGAAATTTGTAACTCATTCCCAAGTCCAGTTCCCCCAAAGCTTGCAAAAGTTCACACAAAAACTTGTGCTCACCGCTCATGTAATTCAAGGCTACTTTTGGTCTCAAAGGACTACACCATCTTTCTTCTAATAATTTTTCTATAGACTTGGATTTAGGAATCCCAAAATCCATCCTACATAATTCCAAATACTCCATTGCATGGTTCACAATTCTCCTTGAACCTCCCACTCTTGCATTCAAATTAGATTCATGCGTCATTGGCATCATTTCCAGAGGTTCCTCAATCACCTGATATTGGTGTTTCCTCTTGTTAGATCGTTCCTTTCTGAGCTTACTCCTCCATTCAAAATGTGGTTGAGTTCTTCCAACTTACCTCTCAAGGTTCATTGATTTCTCTAAAATATGCCTCCCATCATGTCGCTCATCACAATGTTGGAGGTTTCCCAAGGTGGTTTGAGCCTCCCTATACATTCCTTCAACCCACTCATGGTGTTTCAATTGAGAAATATCAATTCTAATTATAGTAGAACCCCCTTCATTTCTACTAGAATACAACCTACTTCTATGTATTATTCAGGCGTTAGTTGGGACTTAGGTATCCTGATAGCCATTGTACAGAATTCTAGGATGTTTACAACATCATATTTTGGGAAGTATTCACTTTGACTCTTGTCTCCACCTACTACCTTAATTTATTAAGGAACTTCATTTACCTCATATTCCTTTGTATATTCCACCAAGTAATATACCCATAATTTTCACCGTCATATGAGTGCATCATGGCACTTCCTTGCTTCACGTATTTGATGAACTTCTTGGCCAATTGATCCCACTTCTTATACTTCTTCATCTTCACTTGTGTTGTAGGTTGTCCGATCGAGAGTGCTTTTTTCCATGATTTTACTTCCTCTATTAATTTAAGCTCTATCTTGTATTCAACAATATGTGTATGGTCACATAGAGGGAACCATTGTACAAAATTCTTTACAACTGAGTACACTATCCAAAGTTCCAACATTACCAACCTATTTTCTAAGTGAACAATACTTTATGCTACATCGAAGGTTTCTTTTTCATAACCCTCCATTTTTTGTTGTTGTGTGATGTTGTAAGGCCTATATTTTGGCACCCTACCTATCTCAACCAAATTCATGGATATCATCATAGGCCTATGCCCCAACTTCCTTCTTATCACTGTCCTCAAACTCCAAATCTTGGTTTCATCCGAGAACACCTAACTATTATTGTAAGGAAAAAATATATCCTTGGACAACATCTGGAAGTATTTCCCTAATAAAACTGAATGGTCATCCAATGAAGCCACTACCAAGTCCACTTTTTCATGCCAATCTCCAACCTTCATTGAGGTTGCATGAACCATACTTTCCATCGACTTCATTATTGAGCTCACCACCTTGAACGTGGACTCATTCTTTCTATGAAGTGTCATGACAGTTATCTTACTCATGAAATTATGGGTTTCGCCAGTGTAAAAAAGGATGCAGACCTTCAACCAAATGATCGTCATATTAACAAGATAAAGGCCTTGTCAGTCTCCATCTGATGCTCTATGTTGAGCTTTTGTCAACTTACTTAGACCTGATTTGAAGGATTCAACCACTTACAATACTTCTCTTGAAGGTTGTTACACTTGGGATTCTCCTATAGTTGCTAGCTTTGTTATGGTTCATCTCCCTTGACCTTTTCTCAAGCATGTTTCCAACTCTTCATTCAATGGATAAGCTATTTCAAAGTGGTTCCCATCACAAATAAAACAACACATTTTCTTAACTATCTTCATAGATGGTCTCAGATGTAGCGTTTTCTACTTTCAGATGCCATTAATCACAATGAGAGACCCCAATTTAGGCATCTCCCAAGTCTTCACTTTCTTTCCCAATGATTGCAGCCATTGAGCTCAAGCTTTACTGTGCAAGCCAATGTGTTCAATATTCATCACGTGTTCCTAAACAAATAGCTAAAACATGTAATCCCACGGTTCCAATCTCTTCATTGCAGATTCCATCTTGAATTCCCATGACTCTTCCTATCATTTCCCTTCATGTTTCAACCCCATGTGACTTCTACTCTTGGTCCGCATAAACATAAGTAATCACTCTAACACATCACCTGGAACCACCAACAATATTAGCACTCTACTGCTTCTGCACTTTGAAAATACTTCTAACTTTCTCGAACACTTATGAGAACAACAACTTCTTTGTCCCACCTCTATGAAGGCCTTCTATGTCCAGGGTGGAATTTCTCTATATTTTAGGTCCTTCCCTAGCGTATGTTGCGAATACCTCTACTATGTGTTGGGTGCACTTCTTACATGTGTCGATCACTTCTCTACTTTGTGTTGGGTGCACATCCATTAGACACACTTCCATTGAGTACAAATCAACTATATTTGGATCCATTATTATGGGAACCTCCCATTGTCTTTTGTCCTTAGTGCATTGTTTTGGGAAACTCCCTAAGTGCTACATCCTATCTTCACTTTCATGTGTATCTTTCAAAGTGTGTTTCCAATGTTGATCCTAACATTTCTTCCAAAATATTTACTTGTACTAGGTGTACTTATTCGAAGAGAACTATGTGTTTGGTGCACTTATACTTACACACTATAGTTTGGTAGAAAACTTGTGTTTTAATTACTCAGTCCCACTACTTCCACGTGCCCCATCTCACATGCTACTCCTCTAAGTTATATTCTATCAAAACACATCTTCTAGCACTAATCTAAGATAAGATCTAATACCACCTTCCATGAAACCTAATATCCAACCTAAGACCGAAGCCTTGTTCCTTTTTTTTGATTTAGTGATGTTGCCCAAGTTCCTCTTTTGGTGGTAAAGCCATATCAGGTTTTGAGCTTTCCAAACTTGAGATTGACACTTACACATTGAATTTTCGCATTCACATAAGTAGCCATTCTTATGTTGAAGCTATCACATTTACACTTATTCCAAAAAAGTACATACGAGAATAACAAAACAAGTGTGCACCAACACCTCAATAGAGTGTGCCCAAGTTTACTAATCTAAGAGAAGATCTAATACCACCTTGCATGAAACCTAATATCCAACCCAAGACCGAAGCCTTGTTCCTTTATTTTGATTTAGTGATGTTTCCCAAGTTCCTCTTTTGGTGGTAAATCCATATAAGGTTTTGAACCTTCCAAACTTGAGATCCACACTTACACACTAAATTTTTTCATTCACGTAAGTCGCCATTCTTATGTTGAAGCTATCACATTTACACTTATTCCAGAAAAGTACATACGAGAATAACAAAACAAGTGTGCACCAACACCTCAATAGAGTGTGCCCGAGTTTACTCAATATACAATAATATTTGAAGGAGCACAATGAAATATATAATAAGAAGATCTCTCACTTGTTTCTTCTCCATGAGTGTTCCTGAAATGGAAGCTATTCAGATTACAACATCAACCATAATAATCAAACCCACCACTTTATATTAGCTTGTCTTGAATATGTATATTCCCTCTATCATATCTAAAATTATTCCTCTTGGGAAACTTGCCACTCTTTATCGATGGTGTCACCAATCTAAGTTATGTCCAAGATAGTACTACTTCTTCCGTTTTGTGCACTCTCCTCTTGAGGTGCACCTTGTTGTTATTGCTTGCTTCCCTTGGTGATCTGAATTGTTTGCTTGAACTGTTTTCGTAGGAGCTCCCATGATCCTCTTACTTAAACTCCACCAAGTTGATGGAAAGGTGCATGCCCTTCTGAAGTAAGACAACATGCCTTTCATCTGGAATTCTCCCATCAAATTTCCATCCATCATTTATCAGTTATGCCACCCTTGGAGAATCCACTTGTGTTCTTAGTTGCACACATTGTTGAAGCATCTTCTCGTGTTGATGAATCAGCATGCTCGCCAATGTTTATGTGATGATATAGCACTTGGAATTGGTGCCTCACCACATGCTCTACTCCTGATTCCAATTGCCAATGGGAAATCCCCTTCAATACCGATTCAGGTATGCTTTTTATTGTGCTGACATATTGTTTCATTAGATTTCTTGTGCTAAGTCCCTATTTCTTTCTTATCACGGTTTTTTATCAAAGGTGTGAAGGTGTCATGCATCCACTCTCCTCCATGGTATTCCCAATCAATTCCATAGCTGATCACTCACCAAGTATTCCAATACATTCTCCATGGGAAGGGGTCATGGTTAAGGAATTCTCCTCCTAGAGACCATTACAAAAGGGCAAAACAAATTTTTGCATGCAAAGAAAAATTAATTTTGCATCACTCCGATCAATAATGAAGTTGACCATTATTTTGTAGCTAGGAAATTGAATATGCTACAATGTTTTCCAATAAATTTTTAGATGTTTGAGGATGGGAAGTTAGGTAGCAAAAAAGGAAATCCTAACAAAGTCTTACACACATTACATGAACATTATTTTATCAAAATTTTCGTGGATGAAATTGCGTAGCCAACTGCATCCTCTAGTAAAGTTAATAGTTACATCTCATTCATTTATTAATTGAGCAAGAATATACAACAAGATATGGATGGACTATGGGCTCAAGTTCAATGCCATAGTAATTATTTCTTTCAAAGATCAATTCCTTATAATTATTTTTTCAGTGAAAATATTTTTTTAATGTTTATTAATTGGTTTCATTGTTACAATAGTCTTTTCCATGCACATAATTTAGCATTGTGATAGGTTGTATTCATTTTTTATTATGATATGAATTTGGAATAGGTTATGTTGATTTTATAAAATTTATTAAAACATCAATTATTGGGTTTGGATGTTCAATTACCTCTACAATGGCATTAGTGTTAATTACACATATTTGAGCTATTATTGACAATGTGGTTGATCTCATCCAAGACTTAAATTCGTATTTTCTAGCATGGTTGCAATTTGGTAGAAGACTTAAATTCTCATTTTCTAGGTTGGTAGTTCTTAAATCCCAACTATTGTATGTGAAAGGTGAATAAGTAATCTATTCACGATGAATGCAATAAAAAAATCAATAATTAAATTATGCAACAAATGACTAGAAATTAGAATTGATTCACCTTATTTTGCATTGATTTATAATTAATGAAGTTGAGTGATTGAGATTACGGAATTGAGATTCTGAAATGTAGTTAATCAACTGGATTTTGGAATTTGGAAATATGACTAGGTTGAGAATTTGAATTGAATTTGTTTTGAACTGTAAATTTGTGTTTATCATTATTCCAAGTTTGAAACTCCCTGAATATGCTTAGTCTATGCATGTTTCCATCATAACCATTGAATCTTTTCCACCATTACCATTGAATCTCAATCATGTTTCAATTTCATATTTCTACTTTGTTTCCTATTTTAGTACATGTGATAGTTATGGTAGTTGAATAAGGGGAAGAAGCCCATTCCAAGGCACATGTAGCTTTGGTATTCAATCGAGACTTGGAAAAGTGAGAGGGTTAGGAAAGTGAGCAAACACAATTATCAAAGATCTTGTTGGAGCAAGTTCCTTGATTACTTTATAATCAATATTTACTTTCTTTTTAAAACGTGAAACATGGATATTCATGCTCGTAAGTGAGTTGGTGGGTCGCTTTTTCTTTTGTTTGGTTTGTGAACAATTAATATAGAGACACAACTAGAAGATTTCATCCATTGTATTAAATGGATCCACTTTTATTTACACACACATGAATGTATTGGTCAAAGTCCCCCAAAAATTGTAGGAGAAAAGATTTTCTTCTGGATATCACTATCAATATTTATAAGAATCATGATTGATTGAGAGTGTCAGTTGGATTGCAAATTAGGATTGGAAGGGAAGATGTACAATAAACCATTTGTACCAAAACACATTTTGAACTAGATTAATTATGAACCCTTTGTTAGGTTTCTCCCATTGTTGAGCTCGAGAGAGTGTATCCACCATCGGATTCAGCCTTACTCGTGCTACTTTCACCCTTTTATTCCTTGTTCATTCATAAGGTATATCATACCCTTTTCGCAACCCACATGCTCCACCTAAACAAACAAATGATACATCAAACCCGACACAACTGATCCACAACCCATCTACATAAGTCCACATTGCTACTCAAGACAGAAGAACACAACTCCCCCAATGGTTACTTCCTCTAGGATATTTTATCTCTTCTCTAGTTTGCAAATATGAGCGAAAAGAAACATATATAAAGGGGTTCCTTCCCTCAATGGAGCTTAAGATTCATTGTGTTCTTTTTTGGATGAATGGTTTTTTAGTTATGTACATCATGAGAAACTTTTTGTTGTGTTATTTTATAGGTTTTCAAATAAAATTGTTTATTTTTCACATCATCACAAAGAAAAAGTTTAAAAATCATGTTATTTTATAAAGTTTGGAGAGAAGTGTGCTTCTTTGAGCGAGTAATTAGAATGTAAGGAATGATTTTATCTTGT
Source organism: Pseudotsuga menziesii (assembly GCA_001517045.1). NCBI lineage: Eukaryota > Viridiplantae > Streptophyta > Pinopsida > Pinales > Pinaceae > Pseudotsuga > Pseudotsuga menziesii. The sequence goes on from LPNX010066752.1 coordinate 792,360, forward strand.
TCTACTGAAGTAAATTGAATGTAGTTAGTGAAGTTATAATATTTTCTTATTTAAAAAAACAGTGAATTTTATTAATAAAGTGAATCAAACTGACAATTTTGGTAATCATCCACATATTTTGTTTAGATGCACTCCCTGAGTCCCCAGTTTGTATTTATTGATCTTTATGGTCCCCAGTTTGTATTTATTGATCTTTATGGTCGTTGAACATTATATTATTGATCTTTATGGTCATTGGACATTATATAGGTTGTATTTCATTTTCATCAAATCTTGATTTTTCTACAAACAAGTTTATTATTTTTTATTCAAAATTATTTAATTATAAATGTTTTTAAATTAATTTCTTAGTATTGTCAAATCTTTTTTCTATTTTGAAATTTTCTTATATAAATTCTTTTTATTTAACTATTACAAATTAAAATAAAACTCTTATTATTTAACTATGACAGAATAAAATAGATAAATTGCTTATTAAAAAGCTTAAAATGAAACGATACAAATTTTATTAAAAACCTTCAATTGAAAGGATACAAATATTATTCTTGCATGGAAAGATTATAACACATTGTTTATAATATTTTCAACATAGATGTATAGTGTAAAATTTCGAAGTGAAATAGAACTTTACACTTCAAATTTGATCCCCGATGTTTCAACATAAATATGGCAGGACTTCGTATCTGGTTAATTTAAATTTATTGGATAATAAGTGTCAAAAGACAATTTACAATATCATTAGAAGCGACATATTAACAGTTATTCAAAACAAAGATAACCATCTACAGGGACGCAGATGGAGTCCCAAGAAATGGGGACACTGCAATGCTTTTGTCCGTTCTACTATGGGATAGTCTTTACACATGATCAAGGGAACCTTTGAGTTAATTACCTTTATCCTAATATATTGTCTCATACATATACAATTGCATATCTCCAGTGTGGAGCGGTAATCACGGAAAGCAGTCACCGGTACTTTGAACTAGCGGTCGTTCCTCTCCTCTTCACAAACGCTGACCAATCAAACCACGGCAAATTTATGAAATATATAGCTCCACCATATCAAATCTCTTTATATAACTGCAACATATCAAATCTCAAGCTGTAGAAGCTAAGCGAAGAATGGACAGGATGGCAGAAGAACCACGAACAACAGTTTGCAATTGGAAGTCGTCGGAAACCATTGATAAAAATAGCCTTCATATCTGCAAAAATAGAAAGCAAACAAACATACACAAAACAAGTGAGGTTCGATCATTCTATTACAATTTACAATTAATGTTTAGAAATGTAATTGACCTCATGCTGATTCTACATATAAAAAGAGAGGAGAATATATAAAGCATACCGAGAAATACATAGCTCCATGCTCCAGATTTGTGAACCCAAATTCATTTACTATCACGGACTCGCCAGAGGAATGGAGCAAAAGTGTATCATCCCCGAAGAAATCCCTGAAATTTATGGGTCCTGAGGGAATTGCAGTCTGGACGTCATTTATTATTACGGTTATTAACGAGTTGGAGTTAATGATGGATCCATCTAGTACGCCTCCTGTTCCTGCACACCAAGATTAATATAAGACATGGTCGAGAGAAATATATATAGAATCATTTCAATGCATGGCTGTAAATGAACGTTTTCAGCTTCATGTCAAAACACGACAATGATATTGTTCCAGTGGTATCCGTGCATGTACCTTTATTCAGTATGCTTTGACCTCCTGCTGTTGCAGGGGCTCTTATTGCTTGCATGTTACTCATTTCTTTGTACAATGTCTCCAGATCATAATCATGCCCGGAAGAAAAGGGCACAGCAGAAGACAAGTAATATTGATTTCCAATGTCACTGTGCATGGAATTGGGTGAACAGTTAGAAAGGTCCGTGATAGTTTCAGACAGAACAGATGTTGATGTTCTACTCATTTCTTCGTACACGGCGTGCATATCGTGTTGATGCCCGGAGAATGAAGAAACGGGCGTAGCAGCTGAAAAGCAATATTGATTTCCAATGCTACTGTTCAAGGAATTGGGTGAACAGTTAGAAGGGTCCGTGATAGTTTCAGACTGAACACTTGATGTTTTAGGCATTTCCTGGCACACAACCTGTTGATCATATGGATGCCCAGCAAATGAAGAAACCGGCATAGCAGAAGTGGAGCAATATTGAGCTCGAATGCTACTGTGCATGGAACTGGGTAAACTATTAGAAAGGTCCGTGATAGTTTTAGACAGAACAGATCTTGATGTTTTACTCATTTCTTCGCACACGGCGTGCATATCGTGTTGATGCCCGGATAATGAAGAAACCGGCGTAGCAGCTGAAAAACAATATTGATTTCCAATGATACTGTTCATGGAATTGGGTGAACAGTTAGAAGGATCCGTGATAGTTTCAGACTGAACCGTTGATGTTTTATGCATTTCTTCGCACACGACCTGTTGATTATATCCGTGCTCAGCAAGTGAAGAAACCGGCATAGCAGAAGTGGAGCAATATTGATCTCGAATGCTACTGTGCATGGAACTGGGTAAACTATTAGAAAGGTCCGTGATAGTTTTACAACGAGCAGATGTTGAAGAGGACGATGGAGGCGAAGTTGAAGATGGGGTCCCAGTCTCGGTCCTACATTTCGATCTTTGTATAGTAGGCAATCGTGGCCTTCTCTTTGATCGAGACTTTCTATTCTGGAACCAGTAAAACACATTAACATCTCCAACTTGTCCGAACACCTCTAGCTGAGCTCTGATTCTTTTTATTTCTTCCCTTGGAGGACTCACCATCCCAGAACTGAAAATAGCTTCCAATATCTGGACCTGCTCTGGTTTTGGATTCCATCTTGACTTGGCTTTGGGCTGGTTCATGTCTCTCTCCAGTTCACAATTATGTGAGGATTGACCTGCTGAAAATCAAAATAACCCTCCAAACTCTAAATTCGGGTACATGCAATAAAATTACTAATTGAGTTTTGAGCAATTATCTAGGTAACGTGATTAAACTTACGATAGACAATGCTGGATTATGTTTGAACTTGGCAGAGAGAGGATATTGCTTACCTAGTTCAGAACTTCGAACCCTGATCATGGCGGGAGAATTTGCACACATTTGCGGCAATTTATTGCCTGACGATGTTGACGAGTTCAATTTTATGAACATACTGGGCCAATGTCCCTTCGAATTCATGTTGTGCTCCGAGGTTATCTTAGCGGGAAATATATAGATTCAACCTTCAACAGCTCCGGCGCTGCTGCTGCGACAATTTTTTGATTCAACCTGAACGATAAACTGCAATGGCTTATTCAACCACTAATGAGAATTGACCATTCTCACGACTCTCAATTTATAAAGCACCTAGAAATGTCTTGATCACACAGACCCCCACAGGATATATCGAAATGAGAGGACTACAGCTGGATTACAGCAGGCAAATGGCGGGATATCTCACATATTGTGGTTATAAGTTACAACCCGCACTTAATTTAAAGATAAAATTCAAAAGCCAACTTGCAATAAGTTGGCATGTTGTCTAGGACACTAAAGTACTTCAAGTCATCTCTATTGTATAACCATGACATCATAGTCACCATACATACAAGCGTATACTTTTTAACTTAAAACTCGGATTTCCTTGATTCTTATGAGTTGGCTGCCACCGAGAGATTTGCATGATGGTTTTGAAGGAGGTAAAGGAATTAAATCCAATATCTAAATATATTTTGAAATATTCAAAAATTAATAATTTTCAAATTTTGGGTTCATTATTTGAAATTTTCAAGTCTCATCTTTATATATAACTTAAAAGGTTACCATGTAAATTGTAGTTCATGTTAAATCTTCAAAAGACTATGAATGCAATTCCAAAATCTATTTGTGGAGATTAGTGTAAGGGAATCTTGATGAGTATAATCTTGTGAGTATATGTAGAAATCTAGTTATATAAAAGACACTAGGTTGATGAAGGATATGGTACTTTGTTGGTGGAGATACATCTCTAGTGACAAATTGCTCTACCTACCATTCCCATAAGTGAAAGTGGCTTATCCATGTGAAAAAAGACACTAGGTTCATTATTACTCTACAATGTTGTAGTGTTAAATTTTGTCATAGTTTTTGGAAACTAAAAAATGGTACCCATTATAGTTTTATAGAAGCTTTTTGTTCCATTCCATTATGTGTTTCCATGTGTCCATTTAAAACATCACGTGTATCAATTTTGTCTTATTTGTGTCTATATTACATTCATTTCTTTTTTGTGTCCCATGTTGTCATTGGTTTGTGTATACTCTATGCCCTAATTTGCATCCAAACATAGGAAATATCGCATTCAATCATCATAATTTAGATATCTTAAAGGTATTGTGACAATTGAGTAATTTAGATATGTTAAAGGTATTGTGACAATTGAGACGATGGTCAAGTAAAAGAAGATAAAAACATGTGTAATTTAAAATAATTTTTGAAAATTTTCAATGATACAATGGAATTTTGCCTACAATGTCAGAAAACAATGTTGGAATTTGCACCCACGTGTAGTAAGGCTAGCTAATAAATGCCTGCCACTATGAAATTTCAAATGGGCATCATCATGGAACTACTTAAGGATAGTTTTAGCTTGCATTTTTCCTACACACTGAAAAAGCATAACATCATCATGTCTTTGAAACACAGTTATTCAACAAGCCAAACTTGGTAACTTCCATCCTTAACCTTTTTTTTTTGTTATCTTGCAAATGAGGAGGGAACGACTAGTTCTTCAAATGAAATAGAATTTCTTGGTACCATGAATAAACAACCATATCACAATGAATATCATGACATTTACTACCAAAAAAATATAATAATATATCATCCTCTTGGTTGATTTATATTTTTAATCATAATTCTCATCTAAAAGGAGATCTAAGTCATGCAATTTGATAACAAAGATTTCCCACAAGGAGAGGAAATTTTACGATCGTCTTCTTGACAAACACATAGTGTCTTAATTCTCTTAAATAAATCACTAATAATAAAGCATGCTTTGGAATAGACAATATCTAATTTCATTTTGAGATTGAATCTTGTTGGAAACCTGATCCATTAGGTGACAATGATGAGTTATTGACAGTCCAAGATACCACTTGGTGTTGGAAACCTAATCCTTGGTGTGAAGAATATTAGTTTATTATTGTCTTCCCATTCTTGTGAGAAGAAGACTCAGAGTCAAAAAGAATGAGAAGAGTCATCAGGGAGTCCAACAAACCATTTTTGAGTTCAAACCAAGTGTCATTTCTCATTGTATTTATATGTACATTGGCTAATGAGAAATATTGTTCTTTCACACTATTGAACTTGTATTTGTGTGTGCATTTGATTATTTTCCCTATTGTGCACCTAACAATAGTATCATAACATGCCTTGTTCTTAGGCATATGAGACGTTCATCTATGTGAGAAGAGATGGAAGTGTTAAAATCTATGCATCCTTGTTTTTATTCATTGATCATTGTGACTTGCGATCTAAATCCTCTCTCTATCAATCCCTCTTTGGGATTCTCTTTGCATGAGATTCATCTCCATTACAACTAGGTATCCTCATGACCTCACACACTCTCCATTGTTGTGTTTCCTTTATAGGACAAGCATTGTCTCCAACTGCACATCATGGTAGTATGTAAAACTCTAATTTATTCTTTCATCCATGCACCTCTGAGTTGGTAGTTTTCATGTGGTCTCTTTTTGTCTATGTGATAGTCATTAATCTCCATGACGTGTTGAGGACCAAAAACCCATATTTCAAAATCCACGACCTAGCAATAACACCATTCAAAAGACAGTGGATAAGTGTTATATCAATCCAAATCCTACCAAAATATTTTACTATCATTTTAAACTTAAATAAGCTCATATTATAGTAAACCAATAACGCATACAAAATTTGTTGAGACCCAACTCCATTGACTAAGTAATTGTTGTTCGAGTGCAATGAACTTTATAGCTAGAACCTGAAGTTGGTTTTAGTTGCGACATGATCTCTCCCTTTGTGTGCACCCTCTACACTATGTGCGATCTATGAGCCCTAAGTGAGTGCTATAATTATCGACCCTGTGTGTCATTGGACTATAGACTTGTACATGCAATGACTATAAAACTATTGTTTGAGACTAGTGAGTAGGCATGTTGAGAGACTAGTACTACGCATGGAACACCAATTTTCTATCCCAACCACATGGACAATTGTTATGAAGAGAAGTGATTCTTTATACCACAATCTACCAAGAGATAGGTTAACTTCTTTGTGAATGTGTGGAGTTGTGTGTGAGTTGTTCTTACACAATTGCTACATTAAAGTGTTGTTGTTGGGATACGAGCCTAGGTCTCCACATGGTCTACATGAACTATTTCACATCATATTTCCTTATTGAATGAAAATCGTGTAATGGAATATCTGAACTCCAAGTTGTATTCATGCGGACTCTCCAATGTGAAACTTAAGGGCTGAGCTGATTAGCATTCTTATTGTTGATGATAATTGTTATCAATGTTTTTGAACTGAGTTCTAGTTGGATATGGGGATCCACCCCTGTCGCTATTGTTATATCCTTATTAATCCTCTATCTCATAAAGGTGAAGTGCATTGAACACTTTTTGTGCTAGAGATATCAATGATTTATGCATGTGCTAGTGCTATGCATGGAGACTTCAAGACATGTTGCATTGAAGTATGTATAAAGAGCTATGTTGATGACTCATTATTGGAACCTATTTGTGGAGTTGACCTACAAGTTAATACATTCTCTATTGCATTTTGGACTATGTTACCATGAGTTCATTGGATCTATCGAAGCGCATGAATTGTTGAAGAACAAAATGCTAGAGTTCTATATCTATGTGGTCTGTAGATTGTTGAGATTGTGGGGGCCAATGTAGGTTCATTGCATGCCCTTGGCTATGTAGAATTTGTGACATTTACGTTGAGCCAATGCGTTTTTTATCTAGAACGAGACAATCTACATAGAATCATTTTTCCCTCTAGCTATTAAGGGAGATTTTCCAAGGGTGGTTACCTATGACTTGGTTGGAGTGATACCTATGTGGATGCTATCTTATATAATACCCCTAGTTTTGACTTGGAATGTATTTAATAAAAAATATGTAAATGATGTAAATTTTCTAGCATTGAATCATAGTGTAGAGATCAAGGCTAAGGCCTGACTAGTGAATGTCTAAGCATGTATGATGTATATATTTCTATTTGGGTCATATGATTGGCTTATCAAGCCAATTTGAAATGTATGTAAACATTATGTTAGAAACTAATAAAATGGTTCAAGATGGTTATGTAAAGAGTACTAGATGGGCTATGATTCCACCACAGGTGAAGAGGAAAGGGGGGCTAAGGGGACACTAAATCGTATGTTTCCAAGCGTCAGCCTTAGAAATCATCCAAAATATCCATGGGATTTAAATGAGGCAATTAATTCATTTTGACTATTAACCCAATTATTGAATGCTTGTGTTAGGATGGTGGGCAAAGTTAGTTCATGTTGTTATTGAAGCACGGGGGTTGTGATAATCATGTCAGCTATCATCAGTCATTTTTTTCTATGGGCATAAGCTATGTCAGTTATATTTTCTCCATCATCTCATATCCCTTGGAGTCAATTCTCTTTTGATAATTCTCTCATGCATGTTTTCTACATTATGTAGAGTTTTCCTACTTCTATTGATGTCCATACAAAACTATGTGTAACTCAGAAATTTGAATTTGGAGAGAGAGCTAAATGTTTGAAGAAAGGATAAATGGTTGTAAATGAGCATAGAGGTTGGGAAAGCTAGGAACCCTTACCCATTGAGTTATTCTACTTTTGGAATTCTTGAGAGACCATAATATATTCTACATGAGGTTCTCTAACAACATACAACGTATTGGGTTCTTACTGCAAACACTTGTAAGAAATGTAAGGGTTGGATTCCCTTAATGAACTATGCATAAGTGAAGTGGAATTCCTTCGTTTTTTTGTGGATAAGCTGGAAGGAGTGTCATGGAAGTGATGAATGGGTGATATCTATGTAGAGCTTTGTAATAGTTTTGGCTAAGCATATATAGTAGAATGGGTTGTGGGTGGAGTGATCATGTACTGTTTCATTCACCTTGGTGTCCTCATATCCTAGCTTGGGTGTGGCCTCTCAACACAAAGAGTATATGGTGGACATAGTGCCTATGGTTTGGTGGAAAACACTCTTACACAACCAATTGATTGGATCTTATTTGTTAAAAATAAGTATTTTTTGTATCTGATGTGCAATGATTTTGTTATTTATATTCATGTGATGATTATTACTATAAATTGCATGTTGTGTGTGTGGATTGAATTATTTCTATTGTGTATTTTCACTACATATTTGCACATGTATTTAGATATTATAAATTCGTAATCATGGATAAGGGGTGAAATTACGAGAGGCTATGTCAATTAATGTCCCCTCTCACAAGTCAGCTTGAGGGATGGGGATGTTACAGAGTTGTATCAAAGCTTCTAGTTGCGATACCAGAGATGTATGGTCCAAAGATGCATAGTTACAAGAAAAAAATGCTAGTATGCAAATGAAATTATCCTATGAAACTTGTCTATTAATCATTGGATGGTATTCTTTCCAAGTCATGGGTTAGATCTATGGTTTACAAGTGAACGAGACAAACAATCTCAGGAAATTTTTGAAATTTATAGACCTGTAGCTATTTTGGTTCTATGGAAGCCAAGTTTCGTCAAAACATATAACATGATGAGCGTAATTTTATATCAACCCTCTTAATGAAAATTTAAAATTTCATTTAATTTCACAATTTTTAAAATTTGAGTTAATTTAAGGTGGGTCCCACCCATGCCACCTGGATGAGTGATGCAGAGGAGACACATGGGAATGATGATTGAAAAGGAGGATCCACATGAGCAGGAGTATGATGTGTAGTTGTGACATTGGACCCACACATATATTGTGGGCCTGGATGAAGTGTGGAGGTGATAGAGATTTGATCGTTGGATGAAGGGAAATATAGGTAGTTATTTGTTAATAGCTACTTAACAATGTGATTGGGTAGTAGCAAGTGGAAAATGATCTTACCATTGGATCATTGGGAGATCAATGGTCCTAGTGCATGACACATTGGTAAAGTGCTTGTTGGAGCATTTTTGGGAGTGAGGAGTTGATCAAACTGCTCACAGATCGTTTCAATATTTGATTTACAACTCATCCCCATGAAAAATTTTGAAACCACTTTCTTCGCAAGGATTTACCACCTTTAGTAGTGGAAAAAATTCCATTATTGAGGGCAAGCAGTATTATGCCTTAATAGCTAATGGAGGGTGGCATGTGGGACTCTTAAGACACATCAACATGAATGTATCAGGTCACTTTAGAACCATGCCATGTAAACAAGAAACATGTTGGACTCATGCACCAAATTGTGTGAAATGGGATTATTTACAAAATAAATGGGGGTTAAGGGAGAAATCCCCCTTAACCCCCATATTATTTTTTAAAATAAACAAAGTTGGGTCTTTAGTTTAACCACGACCATTGGAAAAGCATAAAATTGAATAGCTGATGTATTATTAGGGTTTTTTTATGAATGCAAAAATGTTTAAGTCTAAATAACATGAAAAAATACAAAAGTAGTCATTTCCATAACTTTATAAGAAGTGGCTAGACCATCAAATGAGGAAATTAAAGATTCTTGAACAATACTAATCATATGTATTATCTAGGCCAATATAGAAATTATTCTAGTTCTCCACAGAATATTTTCTATAGGTGTCTGAAGTTCGACTTTGGGGTTATAAAATGCACCTGTAGGAAAGGTGTAGAAATTGGGGTCAATTTGACAATTTTGAAAGATTGAAATTTTGTGCTCATAAATCATAGTTGAGCATACTTAGTCATTGGAAAGCTTATCTAAAGGGGAATAATTTTGTAGATTCAAATTCTGAATTAGTGATACAAATGTTTCCATAAATTGATCATAAAAGTGTTTATATCCACAATTAACGAAATTGTCAATATGGGTGTTTTCCCGAATACATGAAAATTTATGAGAATTTATGAGAATGTAATAAAACTAAACCATTTGTTTACATGAACACTTTTGTAGATTGAAATTCCTATTAGTGACTTTTAGGGGTCAACAATGAGTGTAGTGTAGTTGGACATCTTGGTCCTGGTTGGTCCAAGGAAGTCATTATGATGGATAATGCACAAGATCCCGATGAAGCCGAGAGAGATGCAATGGATAAAACATAGAGGTTGAAAATAAAAATATAAAATCCAATGGAAGGATAAACCAAAAGACTCCCCCAAACATTAGAACAAGGTACGGAAACTATGATTTTGTAGTGGTTCCATTTGGTGTCACTAATGCACCATAACATGTCTCGTGATTAATTTTTTCAGTAGGTATTTGGATAAGTTTGTTCTTGTTTTTCTAGAGGACATTCTAATTTACTCTAAGAATGAAGAATCACATCAATAACATTTGAGAATGGGTTTGAAATTACTATGAGCATAATTTCTATGCAAATCTAAGCAAATATAACTTTTGAAAAACTAAAATTCATTATCAACGTCACATTATTTAGAAGAAGGAATATTAGTGGATCCAGAGAAGACTGAAGCCATTATGAATTGGGAAACTCTGAAGGATGTAACATATGTGAAATATTTTATGGGTTTTACTAGTTATTATAGGAGATTCATTGAAGGATTATCCAAGGTTAGATACCCAATCACTTATTTGTAAAAGAAGGGAATAAAATTTGAATGGACACAAAAATGTGAAGAGAGCTTCCAACTATTTAAGAAACTTCACACAAGGGCTCCAATTCTTAAAATTGCCTAAGTAAGAAAACTTAATGGGAATCAATTTTGAATTAAGAATTGTAGTGGTAATTTCTTACCTACTATGTGCAAAAGAACCTACCCTAGATCAGTCAGATCACAAGGTAGAGTTCATGGTGCGAGGGATTTCTCAACCTCGACTTGCAATAATAAGTAGTAACAACAACACAAATAGTTTTGTGATATATATATTCTAACTAATGGGAAGCAAGAACAAACATACCTCTCAATAACATGGGCCATTGCAGTAGTTTGAGGAAATGGTCCACAGATTCCACAATCTGGTTCTCCAGTCGTATCCACTAATGGTTGTCAAAAAGGGGGAATGGATCCAACAGGGTATGGAGAAAGCTCAACATACATCATGAAAAATGATATGGAAAAAGTATGGGAATGGTGAAAAAAAATTTCACCAATTGAGGATTTAAGGAATGAAAAAGTTGATGAAAATTATTTTTGGGGAAACCTTCACAATGTACTTATAGGATGATCCAAGGTTTTTTGACCCATGGTATTTTATTACGCATGGTATTTATCCATGATTTTTGACCCATTCTCATTTTGGGGTTTTTTGGTGCTTTTTGGAGAGAGTGGAGATATGTCACAAAAAATTATCAACTTCCCTGTATTTATGGGGGGAGGAATAATAATGTTTTGGACCATTTTTGTGGATGTTTAATTCTGAAGATCAAAACGGAGGAAATAATGGCGAGATCATGATGCATAATTATGGTTTCGACCATAGAGAGTTAGGTGAACAATTTTTGGGGTTAACTGATTTTCCCCTGATGTGTGAGGGAAGGTGCTCATCGTATGGTCAATAGAAATCATAGGATCAAGGGAAATGGTGACAATGATGGAGAAATTGGAGGGAATCATGGAGGAGTAGGAGTTTCTCATTGGAATTGTAGTGGATTTTGGTTTGTATTAATTCCCTAAATGGATGAGGTACTTATAATCTCAAAATATAGATGGACAAGGAAGGAATACCCATTCTCATATTGATTTCTCAATATACAAATGGGAATCAAGGCTTAAATAATGGGAGACGATCAATACATACAACTATAAGTACATAATGGTGGCCTCAATGGGAGGATGAATACATATACTAGTCTGAAGAACTGGTACATAGGAACAATGGTATTTTCATGGAATGCAATATCACAAAAATTGATGCTCTATTAAATATGGAGGTGTACACAAGTGTATGGAATCAATGACTGAGAGTCAAAATCTCTAAGGTACAATAAATAACATAAAGTACGATAGATAAACGAAAGCATGACAGTGAGCGGCTTCCACACACTATCACCAATGCAACCCAGAAATCACAAGGGAGATGAAACTATATGGGTCCCAAAATAGACTCACCAATGTGTTAGATTCGGGTGATAACTGGGGTCCTCTAATAAATAATGAAAGAAACAATACCTTGTACGAATATTAATGGTGCGATAGTGTAGATGAAGTTGAGCATGTGAGACACAACAAACCTAAAAGGCACTAAGGACTCCTTTTAAGTGGTATAAGGAACTCGTTAATGAGGTGGATGAAATGAGGAGATATGGACCTCTAGTTCTATCCTCTGAAATATATGTGTTAACATCGACAAAGCGAGACCTACAAATACCAAGGAAATGATGTTTCCTTGATAGAAGCACAAGTGGGGAAACTAGAGATATGGAATAGATAGGGGACTGAGATATTGAATGGGTAAAATGGGAGAGGGAGTACAGGGAACTCAAACTTCCTTTCTTCAAAGTATGACGATAGAGATGACTTAGAAAAAAATGATACTGACCCATGGGGAGGGAATCATAGTTGTGGAATCGATGATATGACTAGAATGGGGAGATACTTGGGGAAGGAACTAGACAAGTGGTATCTTGGGAATCCAAGGGAGACTCATTGTAGAGTAATATGAACAAAGGTGACCCAATCGGGGGAAAAGATACCATAACGAGATATATGTGGGAACCTAGAAGCACTGTTTGGGCCTTCTTCATAGTTAAAAGAGCTCGAAGGAGGGATAGAAGTATGCTCAATATGGTAATATCTTGTGGATTTTTGTTGATCCCAAGATGGTAAATGCTCAATGGTGTTTTCATGTTTAGAGATTATGAAAAATGTAAGAAGAATAGTTGGTATATTTTTCAGACAAGAGTCTCCTAAGTCCAAAAAAGAATAAAATTGTACAAAGGAGAGCTCTCCCAATCGAAAGGGGCTGAGAGACTTCTTTTCCATAGGTAGTTCGACCCAGCCGAAAAAGGTTAAACCTGTACTAATTGGGAGGTAAATCAAATACTTTTACGAGCATGAAATAAACCAAGTTTTCTTGGTGATATTTTCTTTATGAGAGGGTCGGAAAAATTATTAAATATAATCCATCAGTGAGCTTTTTTGTAAGTTACAGTTCCAATGTCTAACAAATCATAAAATGATACAAAGGGAAACGTTCCTAAATAGAAGGTGATAGGGTGGGTCCTTTATATAGACTCCATTTCAAATACTTTAACGAGGGTAAAATAAAGAACTCGTGCTCCACAATATTTTCATTCTTTAAGGAGGCAGAAAAGAGCTTAACATAAATTCTGTAATGGTCAGTCAAGAAAGGAGGAAGTGTTTGATCCAGATTTATGTGAGAACGAAATCAAAGAGAATATATATATGTTAGAATAGTAATCCAACCCCTTAGTACCTTATTTTAACTCATTAGTAAATTTTATTGCATTTTGAATTAATACAGTATGGTTTTGGACATAGGGTGCTTAGTTGGACAAATAACTAGTCAAATTAGGGAATTCACACCAACATGAGCACTTTAGATCATTCAAGTAGCCACATGTGCACCCTCATCATTTTTGGTGCACTCCCATTCATTGATTGTGGACAACTTGGTTGACTAGGAGCACTAGAGGTGGATTTTGTCCAATTTTGGCCTGATTTGGTGCATTTAATGCCACCTAGAGACTCTAAATTACCCATATTTCAAAATACATGCATGGAAAGGTGTAATGATTTCCCCACATCACCTTAGCAACATCCAAACAACAATTTGTGGCTGTTTGGTCTGATTTGGAGCATGATTGGCCCACCTAGTGGGGATTAATGTCAATTTGGCAATTTTCACTTGTACAATCACATTGGGCTCCCAAAGCCTCACGAAACACTTCTAATGTAATATAAACCTATTACTAACATTTTTTATATGTTATGTAGTCAAAATATATAACCTATTTATGTTCACTTTGCATGTGTAAATTGCTTCTCATTTAACAGTTTTTTTCTTGTTTTGCACCAAATTCGATTTGTGAGTTTCTCTAAGGCTCCTAGATATTCCCGTGTGTCAAATTTATCACATGGTATCAGATATTATTTGTGTTTATTGAGTTTTAGATCAATTCGTAGTGTTTTGAACTGCATTTTTAGAGAAATTCCAGATAAAATTGGGTTGTTTTGCAAGACATTCGACAATTTCATCTCCATTAACATAGGAAGAAATGGAAGCTTCCCACATCTTTCTAACACCTTTCAACTTCTTCTATTGGAAGGAATATATAGTGATTCAATTGAGGGACAAAGGTCTCTACATATTTACCATGGGCATAGAGGTGGAGTCAAACTGTGTTATAGAGAAATCCAAGTACTTCAACAGATTGGATGAAGCATATGAATTGTTATCCATAAGTATCTCAAGGGAGATATTGTTACACATTTATAGTTTAACAACACCTAATGAGGTCTAGGAAAAAATAGAGACATTATTTGGAAAAACTGAAGAACTAAGAGGTCACTAGCTTGGGAACGAGCTCATCAACCTGAGTTTAGCGCACTTTGATAGGAAAAAATAGAGACATTATTTGGAAAAACTGAAGAACTAAGAGGTCACCAGCTTGGGAACGAGCTCATCTACCTGAGTTTAGCGCACTTTGACACTATACAAGACTTCTTCACCAAGTTTAAGTCACTTGTGTTGCAACTGAAGCAATGTGGCATTGCAAAGAAAGAGTACTAGTTGATTTTTTTCATCCTTTCAATGTTGGAGCCACAATTCTCAGTATTCGTTAGCACATTTCATTCTAGAAAATTAACATTTCGAAACTGGAAAATGCCAAGTCTAGCTAGCTTCATGGAGTCTCTAACTCGAGAGAAATACAAGGTAGTCCAAATTGGCACCATAAAGACTAAGGATCAAGGCTTGGCCATGGGAGTTTTGAATTTCTCAAAGGGAAATCCCAAGGAAAAGAATTTGAAGCTGCCAAAGAAGAAGAAACTAGAAAAACTGAAATCGAGTGATGGAGGTTCGAATCCTCCCAAGAATAAGGACATGAGAGGAAAATAGAATACAAACTACACCTATTTCCATAAGGGATGGAATCCAGAGAGCTCATGCATGAAAAAAACCATTGACCAGATGGTGTAGCTACTGGAGAATAACAACATTCTGTTCCCTAACATCACAAGGAAGAAGGATGGAACCTCCAATTTAGAAGGAAAGGATAAATGGCATGCTTTGGTAGAATGTACCTCTAATTCCTCATCTTTCATCATTGAGTCACGGGCTTCTAAACACATGATAGCCACACGAGTGCTCTTCTCCTCCATGCATTTGAATGCTAGCCCAACTGTTCGAATGGGGGATGATTCAGAAATCCAGACCAAGGGGATTGGTAGGATTGACTTAGAGCATGGTTTCTATAGTTATGTGTTGTATGTACTAGACCTTGCAACAAATTTTCCATCAGTCTATAAAATTACCCATACAAGAGAGGAAAAGAGGGTGAAATTCACTCCATACATGGTACAGATTGCAAAAATCTCACCAGACCAAGTAATTGCAATTGGATATGCAGACCACCATGAGAGGATGTATAAGTTTTCAAAATTCCTCCACACTTCCAATGACCAAGCTCTTCTCTCACATGCCAATGAGATTTCCAAGATATGACATGAGGTTTGGTAATATGAACTACAAGTACCTCCAATAACTAGATAGAGATGAGATGGTGGAAGGACTTCCACAAATCAAATCATGAATTGGAGCATGCATTGGGTGTGTAGTTGGGAAGCATCCATAGCGAAGCTATGAGAAGGAGATGGAGAGCCACACAACCACTTGGGTTGGTGCATTAAGATATGATAGGTCCTCAACTCACTCCATCATATGGTGGATCAAGGTATGTACTTACATTTATCGATGATTACTCAAGATTTTGTTGGGTGTACTTCCTCAAACTAAAGTATGAAGTTTTTGAAAAATTGAAGATTTGGAAGGCATTGGTAGAAAATAAGAGTTGGAATAAGATTAAGATCCTTAGGACTGATAATGGGAAGGAATATTTAAACAAGAACCCACAACACCTTTTTGAGGAGCATGGAATCCAAATGCAACACTCAACTCCCTACACACCACAACAAAATGGTGTGGCCGAGAGGAAGAATAGATCTCTCAAAGAGATAGCCACTTGCATGATTGAAGCAAGGGATGTAAGTCCCAAGATATGGGCTGAGGCCATTAGTTGTGTTGCAAACATACAGAGAATATCCTTCCACAAATCAGTAAAAGGAAAGAATCTCTACGAGGCGTGGTTTGGCCATAAACCAAATGTCTCAAATTTCAGCATTTTTGGAACTAGAGCATGGGCTCAAATCCCTTCCAAAAAGAGGAAGGCCTTGCAGCCACAAAGAAAGGAGAGCATCATGGTTGGGTATGGTGAGAATAAAAAATGTTACAAAATCTTTGACACTTCCACACTGAAGACATTTGTTGAAATAAGTGTGCAATTTGAAGAAGAACCAATACCATATTTTGAGCTTGCACCAGGGGAATGCTCTTCTCCTCAACCATTCGATGATGTTAGTGATGATTGATGCTCTATTTTTTATAATATTTATAATAATAATATGGATGAATATTATATTTCTGTAGATGAGTCACCTTCCCAAGTGGGATGAAAAAAATCCTACAAGCTGCAAGGGAATTGGCTAGCAATCCGCAAGAGCCTAGGAAGACTAGATCTCAAACTAGCAATGCTTCATTTGCAAGTGATAGTGTTGTTGATGAGAATTGTTATATGCTGATTGGATATAATCCAAATACATATAAGAAATATTGTAATGATGCAATATGGAAAACATCAATGGAAGAATATTTCCATTCTCTCCAAGAGAATGAGACATGGGAATCGGTTTCCCTTCCTCCCAAGAGGAAGCTTATTCAATGCAAGTAGATATTTCGAACAAAAATAGCTGTTGATGGCTCAGATGTGAAATAAAAAATATATATATTAGTTGCTAAGGTCTAATATCGAGTCCATGGTGTGGATTATACTGAGACCTTTGCACCGGTTTCAAAGGTGGACTCCATAAGACTAGTTCTAGAAATTCCAACTAGTAAGGGTTGGCAAGTGCACCACATGGATGTCAAAAGCGCATTATTGCATGGTGAGATACGGGAGGATATTTATATGCATAAACCTGAAGTTTTCCAAGAGGATCCTTCCCTTGTTTTCTGGTTAAAGAAATAACTATATGGACTCAAGCATGCAGCCAGGGCTTGGTATGCTAAAATGGATGCTTTCTTGCTCTCTATTGGCTTAACTAGATGAAAATCAGATCCTAATGTATATTTGCAGAAAAATGATGGTATTTTGCAGGTTACTGTACTCTATGTTGATGAACTTCTAATTACAAGTATCCGCAGCACTTCAATTGGTTCAATTAAGTCATCTTTACACGGTGAATTTGCGATGACCGATCTAGGATTGCTAAGGCAATTTTTGGTCTTTTAAATTGAGAAAACTGAAAGGGGCATCATGTTCAGTCAACCACAGTACGCTTCAGACCTGCTAAGTAATTTTAACATGCTTGAGTGTAAGGCATCCAATTCTACCTTTCTTTTTGGCATCAAATTGTTTGAATTTGGCAATTCTCCATTGGTATATATTACACTCTACAGACAATTAGTGGGTAGCTTGCTCTATCTTACACATACAAGAACATATTTATATTATGCTGTAAGTGTTGTAGAAATACATATGCACCAGCCACATGAGCTCTATTGGAAGGCTTTAAAAATAATTCTTCAATATGTCCACGGTACAAATAATTTCGTGGTGCACTATTCATCTAGTGCTTCACTTCAACTAGTTGGATTTTCTGATTTAGATTGGGCTAGAGATCCCACTGATAGAAAATCAAATTCAGGTTTTGTATTTATGCTTGATGAAGGTCCCATTTTCTGTTCAATTAAGAAACAACATACCATTCCACTTTCATCATAAGAGGCCGAGTAAAGGGCAACAGTCAATGCAACTACACAGTGTATTTGGTTGCAGGGAATTCTTATTGAATTTGGTGTCATAATTGATTCTTCCACCAACATTTGGGTGTACAATCAAAGTGCCATCAAAATATCTACTGATCTAGTTCAGAGGTAGAGGAAAATGCACATTCAGATCCATATGTACTACATCTGGGGCTTAGCTCATGACAGGGTGATTTCACTGCAGTATTGCCCATCCACCAAGCAAACTGCCGATATTTTCACCAAGGTTTTCATTGAGAATACCTTCACCTTACCTGAGACCTTTTATTGGGGTGAGTGATGGATGGTGATTTGTTGCTATTTATTGCAGGTTTCAGCCCCATGTCAAAACCTAACGGAAGTTTTTGTCCCATGTGGTTTTCCTTGTTTTCCTCGGTTTATGTGGACAAATAAAATTTATGAATTATGTAATTGAGGTGACTTGGGCCATTGTTTCCAAGGCCTCCTTCATTTTGTGTGTTGTACTAAGTTTTCAGATTAAGGGAGGGTGTTAGAACAGTAATCCAACCCCTTAGTACCTTATTTAACTCCTTAGTCAATTTTATTGAATTTTTTTATTAATACACTATGGTTTTGGACATAGGGTGCTAAGTTGGACAAATAGCTAGTCAAATTGGGGAATTCACACCCACATGATCACTCCAGCTCATCCAACCAGCCATATATGCACCCTAATCATTGTTGTTGCTATCCCATTTATTGAATGTGGACATATTGGTTTATTTGGTGGATTTTGTCCAATTTTGGAGCGCTAGAGGTGGATTTTGTCCAATTTTGGACTGATTTGGTTCATTTAATGCCACCTAGAGACTCTAAACCACCCATATTTCCACACCCACACATGAAAAGGTGTAAAAATTTCCCCACATCACCTCATCCACTTCTGCACAACAATTCATGGCTGTTTGGGGTGATTTGGAGCGTGATTGGCCCACCTAGGGGAGATTGATGCCATTTTGGAATTTTTCACTTATACAGTCACATTGGGATCCAAAATCCTCATGAAACACTTATGATGTAATATAAACCTGTTACTAACATGTTTTTATTTTATACGGTCAAAATATAACCTGTTTTTGTTCACATTGCATGTGTAAATTGCTTCTCATTTAATGGTTTTTTGTTGGTTTTGCACCCAATTTGATTTGTGAGTTTCCCATTGGTTGAATTGATCACAATATATATTCTAATGCATTGATACATATGGTAATAAACACAGTGATACAAAAAACTCATATTCTATTAAATGAATGAAACAAAAGAGACTGTAAAACAAACGCAGCTAGAATGGTGGTAGTTGCATCTCTGAGAAGAGATGTGGTGGATACGCTCACTCGTGACAAGATGAATACAAAAGGAGGATGAAGGAAATTTTATCATAAAACCTTGGAGAGGCATAAAAAACTAAATTTAACCCTAGGATATGAATCGTCATGAATTTTGTAGGTGCAAGGTGGTTAGTTGAACAATCAACTTCTTGGGGTCATAAATTTTGCATATGATCTCTATTTGGTGCACTCAATAGCCCATTGGAAAGGTCTATATGATAGTTAAAACTTTCAAGTGGGTCCAAATGAAATCCAAATGCAACCATTCCCCCCCCCTCGAATCTCTAAAAAATGTTGTTTAGGACCTCAAAACAACCCTAAGAGTTTGGGACCCAAAAAATAGTATAAAATTACAAGAAAATTCTCAACATGAGAAACTATTTTGAGCTTTTGGAATAGGTGGGTGGACACCTATACCCATATGGATCAATCCCCCCCTCCCCCTTAGGAATAAATGGTCTCCATTGCATTGATTTCCCCCATCAAATGGGGAAACTTATGTTGAACTTGACTCTTGATGAGACACTTGCTTTGGTGGAGGAGTTGCTTTGCTTTGACAACTTGATATAGTTGGATATTCTACTGGAGAGTGCCATTAACCTATGTTCCCATGATATGATCAATGGTTGTTTATTCAATGCATTCATGATTAAACTATGTATGTTTCAATATTTCTTCTACCTCAAAGGTGTCCAACAATAGTGAAAAATATGGTCAAAGGAGATCCACATTGAATATGTTGAAATATTGTAACTTCGAAGAATATTCTTTATGTATCTTTTGTGGTCCCCGATGGTCCAATCGGGAGAACCACTTGTATTACATTGTACCCCGATGATCCTAATCGGAAGAACTAATAAGAGTCATGAGGTAGTCCCCTCTAATTGTAAAGGTGGGTCATCAGCACCCCAGTGTGGTTACTTGAGCCTACATGTGTAACTTGATCCTACATGAGTTAACTTAAGCCGACATGTTAATTGAGTAAACTTTAAGTAAACGGATGAATATAAATAGAGGTTTAGTGCTCCTCATTTGAGACAGACAGACTCACTTGGAATAGCGCACTTGTGGAGGAGAGGAGTTGCTGGAGAAGGAGGAGAATCAGGTTTTTGATCTCCTTGTTGGTTTTACCTTTTCCCTTTTTGGGGCATCTATATTGAGGAAGATTTTGCTGGGTTTTTCCCTTTAGGGTTTTCCTAGGATAAATCTGTGTTGTTCTTGTGATACTGTTTCTTTCAGTGATCCTGTTTTATATGCTTTTATTATGAAAAATGAAATGATATATTGATGTCTTAGTTAAGCATATGAAAATTTAACATGGAATCAGAGCTAACCTGAATAGGGAAGATTTCACAAGTTACAGAAGCTAGGGCTTCTTATTTTTCGTTCTCTCTCCACAATCCATCAGCAAAAGAAGGCTAGGCTGACTCTCCTTTGAAGGGTGCATCGTTCTGTCGAAGCGGAATTCGATTCTGACATTTTTCAATCTTCGGTACGGGAAATTAGGGCTTCTTACTGAAGAGGATTTTTCTTGTGAGACTGGCATAGGACTTCTCCCCTCATAAAAATCGAAGGTTAGAAACCTGGATCAATATTTTTGGTTGGGTGAATCTCCGGGAAAGTCAAACCCTAGTTTGACCCTGAGCTGGAAAAACCCTAAATACTAAAACTGCTAAGTTTTGGTACATTCGCTATATTTAGGTATTGGCGAAGGTTCAGGAGCTGAAAATTTTAGGGGCCGAAGATAATATCCTGATGAACACGGTTTCCAAAGTTCATCCTCAGATTCGCTGTATTCCAGGAGATATGGTCTCTCCAAGTTAGTATTCCAGCCTCATCCATAATTCATCCCTAAACAGGACACCTGGGAAGAATTGCAATATCTTGCGCTACAGAGGTCCAAATAGAATTCCTGAAGATGTTACAGAAAGGGCACGGACTGTAATTTCGGTGGTCCAAATATCAGACTTAGAATATGATCCAGTGACACGTGGCATGCCATACAACTTCGATGTTCTGAACAGTCCTGTAACAGGTTACCTTGGGAAAAGGGTCATAAATCCCAATTGGTGAATCCAATTCTGATGAAACCTATGGTGTTGAATCAAGAACATTCAAGGTCACCTCAGTGCGAAGTTTCAGACACAGAGGAGCTGATAGTGCGAAGATATCTCAGAAACAGTGACAGGAATTTTTGCAGAAGCTGAATCACCTGATTTGAGAGTTGAAGAATTGAGATTCTCAGGATCCAAGTACATCAGACATCTCACCTCATTCAAGCTCATTCCCTGGTAAGTTCAGGTTCTCTTTTCACAAAAAGGTTCAATTTTTATTTGATCTATTAAGATGACTTCAAGCACCAAGCTTGAAGACAAGATAGAAGGCATAGAAAATTTTCGAGCTTGGAAATACAGGATTGATCTCATTCTCCAAGAGAATGATATTGATAAGTATGTCAAAGAGGAAGTATCAGAACCTGAAGAAGATGAAGCCAAGGAGAAGCACAGAAAGGATATGATCAAGGCACAAATAATTATTGCTGACTCCATTAAGGATCACTTGATTCCTCAAGTGTCATCCAAGAAGACTC
>LPNX010066752.1:814673-906306 GCA_001517045.1 Pseudotsuga menziesii
TTGAATTGGTGATGACTGCTCTCAATGGCCTCACTAGACCATGGGAATCATTCATCCAAATGATGTGTGCCAGGAAGGAAAGCATGCTGTTCGATGTGGTATGGGAAGATTGCATTCAAGAAGAGACTAGATTGGCCAATAGAGAAGCATTACTCAAAGAGGATGATCAAGCTCTAGCCACTCATACCAGAAAAAGAAGAAGGAATCACCCCATCTTCAAGAAAGGAAATCACAAAGAGCATCATCATCCCAGAAGATTCCAAAGATCGAAAGAAATTATATCAAGTAAGGACTACTCTGGTTTTCAATGCTTCCACTGTGACAAGATAGGACACATTGCCAGAAACTGTCCTGTAAAGAAGCAAGAATATCGACAAAGGATCAACAACAACAAAAGACATCAAGCTCATCTAGCTGAAGATGAGGATGAAGAAGAAGAAGATGAATAACCTTCGAGAAAGCAAGCAAGAGAAGAAGATGTGGAAGAATATGTTTTGTTTTCTGCCCTCTCTGGATCTGTGACTCCTGGAGAAGACACTTGGCTTATAGATAGTGGTGCTTCAAAGCACATGACAAGTCAAAAGAAAACTTTGTCCAAACTTGAAGAAAAGGGCTCTCCTCAGAAAGTATCCCTAGGAGATGACTATCAATATCCGATCAAAGGAGTTGGTGAAGCAAGCTACAAACTTGAATCAGGTAATCCCTTAAAAATGAAAGATGTATTATATGTACCTGGTTTAAAGAAAAAATTACTTTCTATCTCAGCTTTAGATAAGAAAGGATTCAGAGTTGCCTTCATAGATGGTCAAGTACTTATGTGGCCCAAAGGAAAGAATATTGAAGACTCAATCATCATCGGTGAAGAAGAAGGGGGCTTGTATAAACTCAAGGGGCACTCAGAAACAGCCTTTGTGCATGAGTCCACTGACCCTAGTGAACTTTTGCATAGAAGGCTTGCCCACATCAATTACAAGGCTCTGCCTCATGTGAACAAGGTAGTGACGGGATTACCAGATATGAAGATCCAGCATGAAGGAATTTGCAAAGGATGTGCAAAGGGAAAGAACATCAAGAATCCATTCCCAAAGAGTGAAACAAAATCAAAAGGTACGTTGGAATTGATTCATTAAGATGTATGTGGTCCAATGTATTACACATCCCTAAGTGGATTTGAATACTATATCACATTTATTGATGATTTTTCAAGAAAGACTTGGATATACTTCTTGAAGGCAAAGGGTGAAGTGTTTGAGAAATTCAAGGAGTTCAAATCCTTGATATAGAATCTTTCTGACAAGAAAATCAAGATTCTTCGATCAGACAATGGAGGAGAATACACCTCAAAAGAGTTTGAGGATTTTTGCAAAGATGCAGGAATAAAAAGGGAGCTAACTACTCCTTACAATCCTCAACAGAATGGGGTAGCAGAAAGAAAGAATAGAACCATCATGGAGGCAGTGAAGACAATGTTATATGATCAAGATCTTCCAATGCACCTATGGGCAGAAGCGGCATGAACTGCTGTATATGTACAAAATAGAATATCTCACAGTGCTCTTGGGTTCAAAACTCCAGAAGAGATATTCACAGGAAAGAAGCCTGAGGTAAGTCACCTCAAGATATTTGGTTGTCCAGTATATATCCATATACCAAAAGAGAAAAGAACCAAATTAGAACCTGCCGGAAAGAAGGGGATATTTGTTGGATATTGTGAAGTATCCAAAGCATTTAGAATCTACATTCCTGGATTCCGCCACATAGAAACCAGTCGAGATGTGACATTTGATGAAGAGACAGCTCTCAAAAGATCTAGAAAGTGCCAAATTGAAGAAGTATATGAAGACGAAACACCACCCAGAAGTAAAGAAACTTCGTGTCTCCCTGAAGATGAGGCTCCTAAAGATCATGACATGGCAGAACCACAACAACCTACCATGAAGGAGATTTCAAGAAAAAGAAAGCCTTCTTGGACAAGAGAAATTCTACGAGAGGCATAAAGATATGGAGCTCCTGAAGGATCTACAAGGGAAAGAAAGAAACCTAATACTTTTTCCAACTATGTAGCCTTGATGTGTGACCTAGTAGAAAAAGAACCTACAAACTATGAAGAAGCAATACAGAAGAAAGAATGGGTAGAAGCAGTGACTGAAGAATACCAGTCAATTATGAAGAATGATGTATGGGATATAGTTCTCAAGTCAGAAGGAAAAATTATAGTATCCTCCAAATGGATATTCAAAATCAAGCATGCAGCTGACGGAAGTATCGAGAAGTATAAAGCGAGATTTGTGGCCAGAGGTTTCTCTCAGAAAGAGGGAATTGATTATGAAGAGACATTTGCTCATGTAGCATGATATACTTCGATTAGAACTATCATGGCTCTTGCATCCATAATGAAGTGGGACTTACATCAGATGGATGTGAAAACCGGTTTTCTGAATGGTGTTATCGAAGAAGAAGTCTACATAGAACAGCCTCAAGGATTTGAAGTTGAAGACAGACGTACTCATGTGTGCAAGTTGAAGAAGGCTTTATATGGTCTTAAACAAGCTCCTAGATCTTGGTATGAGAGGATAGATAGTTTCCTGGCGAGCATGGGCTTTATCAAGAGTAAGGATGATCCTAACCTTTATCTCAAGGTTATAGAAGAAGAACCTGTCATCCTACTACTATATGTGGATGATCTATTCTTGACAGGAAATAAGAAACAGATTATGGAAAACAAGAAGAGACTAGCAGAAGAATTTGAGATGAAATACCTTGGGTTAATGCACTATTTCCTAGGTCTGGAAGTATGGCAGAGTTCAGAAGGAATCTTCCTCAATCAAGGAAAGTATGCAGTAGAAATATTGAAAAGATTCAACATGTTGAATTGCAAAGCTTTATCCACTCCCATGGATTCCAACCTGAAGTTGTTAACTGATGACTCATCAGAGTTAGTAGATGTGACCCTTTACAGACAGATCATTGGGTCATTGATGTATTTGACAAATACCAGGCCAGACATTTGTTTTGCTGTGAACACCCTAAGTCAATATCTAGTTCAACCTAGACGGGTTCACTTGGTAGCTGCAAAACATGTGATGAGATATTTGAAAGGAACTATAGACTTTGGTCTATATTATGATAATAGTCACAAGTATAGATTGCATTGCTATACAGATGCAGATTGGGCTGGAAGCATCTCAGATATAAAAAGCACTTCAGGTGGATGTTATAGTTTTGGATCTGCTATGATCTCATGGTTTAGCAGAAAGCAATCTAGTGTTGCTTTAAGTACAGCCGAAGTAGAATATATAGCAGATTGCTCTGCTAGTTGTGAAGCCATATGGCTTCGGAAGCTACTATCAGGATTATTCAACCTAGAGCTAGACACTACCATGATTCTATGTGATAACCAAAGTTGCATAAAGATGACAGAGAACCCTGTGTTTCATGACAGATCAAAGCACATAGAAATCAGATATTTCTACATTCGAGATATGATCCAGAAGGGAGCTATAAAGCTTCAGTATGTGAGTACTGATGAACAAGTTGCTGATATTTTGACAAAGCCTCTGTCCCGAGTAAAGTTTGAACACTTTCGAGACAAGCTTGGTGTGGTTCGAAAGGACCTTCCCCGAAAGGGGGAGTAGTGATGCTGTGTGGGATTGTATCATCCCTAGGTACTTGCCCTAAAGTGATCTGGAGACCTCAGTCTTCGAGAATGAAGAGGGATTGTATCATCCCGGTACATCTGTCCTGAATAGATCCGGTGACCTCGGTCATCGAGAACGTGATGGGATTGTATTATCCTTGGGCACCTTCCCTAAAGTGATCCGGAGACCTCGGTCTTTGAGAATGAAGAGGGATTGTATCATCCTGGGACATCTGTCCATAATAGATCCGGTGGCTTCGGTCGTCGAGAATGTGGTAGGACTGCATCATCCTTGGACTCAAGTCCTAAAGGGATAGGGAGTGATTACCCCGTAATTGTATCCGGTGACGTCGGTCGTCGAGAATGTGGTAGGACTGCATCATCCTTGGACTCAAGTCCTAAAGGGATAGGGAGTGATTACCCCGTAATTGTATCCGGTGACTTCGGTCGTCGAGAATGTGGTAGGATTGCATCATCCTTGGACTCAAGTCCTAAAGTGATAGGGAGTGATTATCCCGCAATTGTATCCGGTAACTTCGGTTGTCAAGAATGTGGTGGGATTGTATCATCCCTAGACTTTAAGTCCAAAAATGATCCAAAGACTTTTTGTCTTTGAGTTGTGGTTTGCAGGTTGTTGCTGATGATGATGATGGCATACTGATTGACGGATTAGAATATGCTGAAGATATTGTTGCTGATCAAATAGTCAAAGTGCTGAAGATGTTGCCGATTGAAAGGTCAATATGCTGAAGATATTGTTGCTGGTCAAACAGTCAAAGTGCTGAAGATGTTGCTGATTGAAAGGTCAAAATGCTGAAGATGTTGTTGCTGATCGAACAGTCAAAGTGCTGAAGATGTTGCTGATTGAAAGGGTCCAAGTGCTGAAGATGTCGTTGCTAATTGAAAGATCAAAATGCTGAAGATGTTGTTGCTGATCGAACCAGTCAAAGTGCTGAAGATGTTGCTGATCGAAAGGTCAAAGTGCTGAAGATGTCGCTACAAATTGAAAGATCAAAATGCTGAAGATGTTGTTGATGATGAATACTGAAGATTGAAGATGAAGACTACATGATGTTGAAAAGATTCCAATGATTTATAGATGTGTTACCCTACTGATGTTGATGATGTCTGCTATCTCTACTCTTGTTGTTGTTGATGTAGAATACCCTTCTCGTTAAGGGGGAGTGTTGAAATATTGTAACTTCGAAGAATATTCTTTATGTATCTTTTGTGGTCCCCGATGGTCCAACTAGGAGAACCACTTGTATTACATTGTACCCCGATGCTGCTAATCAGAAGAACAAATAAGAGTCATGAGGTAGTCCCCTCTAATTGTAAAGGTGGGTCATCAGCACCCCAGTGTGGTTACTTGAGCCTACATGTGTAACTCAAGCCTACATGAGTTAACTTAAGCTGGCATGTTAATTGAGTAAACTTTAAGTAAACGGATGAATATAAATAGAGGTGTAGTGCTCCTCATTTGAGACACACACACTCACTTGGAATAGCGCACTTGTGGAGGAGAGGAGTTGCTGGAGAAGGAGGAGAATCAGGTTTTTGATCTCCTTATTGGTTTTACCTTTTTCCCTTTTGGGGGCATCTATATCGAGGAAGCTTTTGCTGGGTTTTTCCCTTTAGGTTTTTCCCAGGATAAATCTGTGTTGTTCTTGTGATACTGTTTCTTTCAGTGATCCTATTTTATATGCTTTTATTATGAAAAATGAAATGATATACTGATGTCTTAGTTAAGCATATGAAAATTTAACAAAATACTAGGTGTAGGACAAGGAATGGATGAATTCTTATTCGAAATAATTATCATCAACTTCCTTGGTGTGTATGGCCCATATTGAAGTGTGTATACTGAGACCTTTGCACCGGTTTCAAAGGTGGACTCCATAAGACTAGTTCTAGCAATTCCAGCTAGTAAGGGTTGGAAAGTGCACCACATGGATGTCAAAAGCACATTCTTGCATGGTGAGATATAGGAGGAGATCTACATGCATGGTGAGATACAAGAGGAGATCTATACATGAGGAGGAATGGTTTCCTTTGGTTCAATACCAAAGTTCCCAACCACTTGACTATAATGTGCTTCCTAAATCATCTTTGCATGCTCGCTTGAAGGAACATAGAGATGGCCTAGGTGGAATAACAATCCTTCCTGAAGATGAAAGTGTACCACTGGTGTACCTACACATAAGTATTGATAGATATGAATGAAATTAAGATCATTGTCATGTAGTTGAGACCACCCATAGGTCTCGTAATGGCAAGAGTTGAGCACTGTGGTTGATGACACCACTAGAGGCTGACTCAGGAAATAAGCGACTTGATTGGTGATTCCCTTCTTATATTTAATGTTCAGGTGGAACTCTTAAAAGTAAGTGGAACATTTCTGGTGGTGGTCATTCTGTAACATTCATTGTGTTTGCATGAAGTACAAGGGCTTATGATTAGTGTGGATGACTGTTTCTTTTCCAATGTTGTAATGCTTCCATTGGTGGAAGCTTGCACAGTGGAGTACATTTGGGGTACTTGCAGACTGTAGCTGAAAATGTGTCACTGTGATATTCCACCAAGATGGCCATGTTGAATGAGGACCTCGCCAACAATGTAATTTTAAGCATCTATCTTGATCTCAAAGGGTTGTAGTAGATATGGTAAGGTAAGGATGTGCACCGAACATAAGCACTACCTCAAATCGTCAAATGCGTGTTGTTGTGGCTTGGAAAATATGAAATTGGCATTAGATCCCCCTTTGGTCTCCTGGATAATGGACCAAGCAATATTAGAGAATCCCAACACAAATCTGCGATAGAATTTTGCATGGCATAGGATGATACGAAGCTTTGTTAGAGTCATGGGGATCGACCAATCATGAATGGATTGTATCTTGGTTGGATATAAATGAACACCATGTTTGTCCATAACGTACCCTAAATATTGATCTCTATACATTCCAAATGAATACTTCTCTAGATTGGCATATAGCTTATGCTATCGCAGGGTGCTGAGGACCTCGTTGATATGATGGAGATATTATGCCCATGTTCTACTGTAAATGAGGATAACATCTACATATACAACCAAAAAGGAATTGGTGAATGGAAAATGTCATCCATCATCCTAATGAAGGTTTTTGGATCATCAATCAAGCTGAAAGACATGACCAAGCACTCAAAAAGGCCTTCTCGATATTCGAAGGAAGTATTCCAAACATCGGTGTGCTCAATCGAAACATGATGATAATCAGAATTTAGGTCAATATTGTTGAAATACTTCCCCCCCTTGAGATGATCAAGGAGGTCATCGATCTGAGGAAGGGATACTAATTCTGGAATGTGATCTTGTTTACATCTCTGTAGTCCATACAGAGTTTCCATCTCCCATATTTCTTCTATACCAACACAATTGGGCTCTCAAAGGCTGAGGAGATGGGTCAAATGTGCCCCTTTTGGATTAACTCTTGAATCTGGCATTTGATTTCTTTGTTCTCCATGAGGGAAATATTGTATATTGGCCCATTAGGTAACGATGCACCAAGGATCAAATCAATGGAATACTTGACCTGATAATGTACTAGAACCCCAACAGGTGTGGTGAATATGTCTTCATTAGAGGAAATTTAAACTCAAAATGGGCCTCCTAAAATGAATTAATAAAATAATAGTTAAAATAATAAAATAATATTTATTAATTTTGGAGGAAGAAAANTCGTGCTTTTACTCAAATTTCGATCGGGAGAGCTCGCTGGATGCGGAATTAAATTCCGCATCCAACGAGCTCTCCCGATCGAAATTTGACTAAAAAGATGGGGCGATATGTCGAAAATACAAACAAAAAAGTAGTTTTTTTTATGATACCTATCCCGAAATTTATATTAAAAAAGTGTTTAAGACCTATACGGTATTTTAAATTTAAAGCAATTTCATTCGCTAACACAAGATGACATGGAATTTGAATAAAAGTTAAAAGGCCCATTTTGAGTTGACATTTCCTCTAATGTGTATGCTTCCACAATATTTTACACCTATTTCTGTTGTGTAGAGGGACTCTATGTGGAGGTGGTGGATGTTGTTGTGATATTTCATTTCCCCTCAGAACAAACCATGAAGAGTACTAGTTTCCATGTCTTGGAGATTACCTCCCTACACTGCTTCACTGTGATGAGAGACATTGCAGTAGCAGGAAATGTCTCTGGTATCGTGTATACTTTCTTTCCCAATGTAATAATGACACTATGAGGTCTAGACTCATACAAAACATGGAGTTTCCACATATATATTTATGCTAAAATAACATCACAAACTTCAAGTTGGGAAACATCATACATTACCTAATATTTGAAGGGCTTGATGTTGTTGGAGAGGAGACATTGTGGACTAACGTGGATGTCTCATCCATGGCTCAGTCAACCGATGTTTTAGGGTTGGGGATGTGGAATCGTCAAATTATTTAATATTTTGATGACCTCATTTAAGATGATTTTCTTCTAACTACCATTGTCGACAATTAAATATAGAGGATTCCCCTGCACCCATAGTTGTGAGTGGAAGAGGCGCTCCACTTCCTCTGGCTCCTCTAATTCTTCCAGCTAGGTCATTACGGTTGCTACGGTGGCACTATGTTCTACGTCAATGATATGCTTACCTATTTATTTCTTTGCATCAGTGTCTAAGTCAAAGTTTGGATCCAGGGATTTTTTCTCGACCAACAATGAATTCTTTGAGTGGCATCCATTATTGTTGTGCCAGGGGCTTATAAGGAACTCACACCACTTGCTAGTGTCCTTCTTCAATTTCCCATTATGCTTATTTTTCTACGGCTTGGAATGGTTTTCAAGACTTTCACCATCCTTGATATATCCTATGGGTTGTGAGTTAGGGCCAATTTTTCTTGAATTATGCTACTGATTTGCATACCCAAAATCCCTCTTATTCTTTTGCTTAAACTTTTGATCAATTTTGATGGTGTATCGGTAAGATGCTCCTAGTGAGAATATGTCTAGAAAATACTTCTCTTACTGAATGTACTTGTGCATACCACTACGGTATTTTAGAACCAAGTGTCATTCGTAGTCTCTAATACCCAAATTTGAGCATAGGGTATGGAATATATTAGTATACTCCAGTACTGTTTGGTCTGTTTCCTAGCACAATGTCATCCACCAAGTGCATTGATCATCATAGTTTTCGATAGGGTATAATTCCTGTTTGACGGCATCGAAAAAATATTCCCAAAAGGGTTCTATTTTGAATATCTCGGACTCATCCTTTGCATGCCTCTTGCAGTACCCATCCCACCAATATTTGACATGGGGGAGGGAGTTAAGGAGCACGAAGGTGATTTTTTCGATGTTGGAAATTTTTTTAACAGAGAAGTAACCCTCTAACATACTTAACCATTTTTCCAAACCATCTGCATATATCTTTCCTTTAAATAAGGGGATGTCAAAGTCAACTTGTACCTTGAATTAATTCGCACCCCTGGA
This sequence comes from Pseudotsuga menziesii, assembly GCA_001517045.1. Classification (NCBI taxonomy): domain Eukaryota; kingdom Viridiplantae; phylum Streptophyta; class Pinopsida; order Pinales; family Pinaceae; genus Pseudotsuga; species Pseudotsuga menziesii. The sequence continues at coordinate 823,805 of LPNX010066752.1, forward strand.
ACTACTGTTCATTGAAGGTGCATCCTTCTCCATTGACATTTTTAGAAGGATCTGGGCAAAGTTATCCATCATATGGTTTTTCTATCGCACGAGGGATTTTGCAAGAAACATTTTAATAGGATCTCCCACTCTGTAATTTCTCTTTTCTTCTCCCACCATGTGAGGCTTCTTGGGATGACCAGAATTATTTTCCCCAAGCTCAACTAGTTCGAGACCCAATTCTTGATATTCATATATCATTGGGGACATGCACTGAGAAACCACAAGAGCAGAAATATATGATACCATTGATCCAGATTTATGTGAGAATGAAATGAAAGAGCATATATATATTCAAATGCATAGATATATATGGAAATAAACAAAGTGATACAATAAACTCATATTATATTAAATGAATGAAGCATAACAAATTGTAAAACAAAAGCAGCTAGAATGGTGGTAGTTGTATCTTTGAGGAGAGATGTGGAGGCTATGCTCACTCATGACAATATAAATACAAAAGGAGGCTGAAGGGCCTTTTATAATAAATACTTAGAGAGGCAGAAAACCATAAATCTAATCCTAGGAGATGAATCATCATGAAGTTTGTTGCCCCAAGGTAGTTAGTTTAATAGTCAACTTCTTGGGGTCATAAATTTTGCATATGATCTTTGTTTGGGGCACTCGATAGTTCGTTCGAAAGTTATATCTAATATTTACAACTTTTGACTATGATGAAATGCATGCCAATGGCATATAGTTGGTCCCTAGAATACCCAAAAAACATCGTTTAGTGCCTCCAAACGACCCCAAAAGTTTGGGACCCAAAAACTGTAGAAAATTAGAAGAAAAGTGTCAAGATGAGAAACTGTTTTCAACCAGTGGAATAGGTGCGTGGCCACCTATACCCATCTGGATAAGTGTTCAATGTACCAAAAGTAATGATGTGGTGAAGATGGATAATATGGATAAAAATAATAGTAGAACACTGATGGGGCCTCTTTGCGGGATAGTGAATGGCAGTAAAAAAAGGTCAAGTTTGTAGTGTGGCTGGAGTGGAGGGGTCGTGAGCATGCCAGTACATATAAGGTGTGTTTTCCATGGTGGGACACAAACTGAGGTGAATCTAGAAAATGGCTTGGAAAATCATAGGGAGAGAACGAGACATGGGTATCATGAGTAGATACATGATAGAAAACCAAACCTACAGTGCGAATGACATGAAAAACGAACACCATATTACTCTGTGGTGCATGGAAAAGGTGTTGACTAAATGGAGGTCTATAAATAAGGGGGACCACATGACACATGTCATTTTCACTATGCAATGCTGAGTTGGATTGGAGGGCCCCAGAGCATAACTATTGATTTCTTTCGATTGGACCAACGATTTTCTTATATGTGAGTTATATTTATGAGATCTCAGCAAGCTCGTCAATTTTAGTGGTTTAGTTTTTGAATTTTCTCATTTTTGGGGCCTTGGCCGAGCCCAGATGGTTCTTGGGGATGAGTTTCACTTTTCAAGGGAAAAGGAGCGACCTAGGTTGCACCTATCGGGAAGACAGACATGACCGGTTCACTCCTTTCAGGGAGACAGGAACAACTTGGGTCTCACCTGTTCAGGATATAGGCATGACCCAAGTCGCAACTATCAAGTGTTTTTAAGTGACTTAGGTTGCACAAAAGGCCCGATAGGCGTGACCTAGCACAGAATGGAAAATTTTGTTCAAGTGGGTTTGATGAGGAATTTTTATATGTACATGATGCCTCTAGTTAGATGGACAAAATGAGACATCGAGGAGCTCATGGATGAGGTATAGGATTATGGAGTAGTGTAGGTTACACTTTCCCGATGTGGGATTCTCAAGTTATTTCAAATCCCCCTGGCACATTGAAAAAATATGTTTTTAAACAAGCTGGAGAGTTTTTTAGATAGAGACTAATATTTCTTCATCATACATGGTGAGCGACTAGATATCAACCTCCAAGAAGTGTATTTTTTGATTGGCCTCTCACTGTTGGGCATGATCGATGATATCTCTCTGAAGCTCCCGAGGGGGGTGTCGATGAATGACTTATGCACCAAGTATTACATATTGTTGTGCGACATCAAGAGTCTAGAGACTCGGTAATTGGCATCGAAGGTGCTACAGATATTGGGATCGAAAGGTCCACATAAGATATTGGGGGGGGGGCAAATAATGATGGTCAAGAGTGTGTCATTAGAGAAAATTTGAGGTCTAAAATGGGCCTCCTAAGGAAAATAATAAAATAATAGTTAAAATAATAAAATAATAGTTATTGATTTTTGAGGAAGAATGAAGAAAACTACTTTTTTTGTTCATACTTTCGACATATCTCCCTGTCTTTTTACTAAATTCTGAGCGGGAGAGCTTGCTTGATGCAGAATTAAATTCCACATCCAACGAATACCCACACTGCATACTTTTGATAGACCTCACTACCCCAAAAACAATAGATACCTGAAAAAATGTGATGATGACATCATCATCACATTTTTTCAGGTATTTCTTGTTTTTGGGGTAGCAGGGCCTATCAAAAGTATGCAGTGTGGGTACTCATTGGATGCGGAATTTAATTATGCATCCAACAATCTCTCGCTCTCGGAATTTGAGTAAAAACACAAGGATATATGTCAAAAATACGAACAAAAAAAGTAGTTTTCTTTTATGACAAATATGTCCATTCAACCATTATGGTTGAATCATTTTATTAAAATTCTATTGGTTCTTTAATTCCAACTCACAAAATTTATTGTTGGCACGTTTTCTTATAAGGCACATTTTAGACCCCAAAATTCCTCTAATGTGAGGGGAACCTACTATGGGTAGGACAAGATGTACTTGAAAATGGTTCAACATGGGATGAACTAGGCCTCTTGGCAGATGGGGATTTCTGTTTCCCCTCCTTTTTGGTTTTCATTCTTCTTTGAGTGACTACCAACACTACGACCGCATCTCGTGGTGTGCGATAGGGGACTTCATGAGCCGTGCATGAGGTGATGGTGCAAAATAACGATCAGGGAGGGAGGTGAACTTGTCAGGCATTTATTCACCTAGGATATTTTTGCATAGTAGCGATATCTTCCTATCTTGATAGAGGACTATCCATAGACAAGGATGGAATACAAGGGATAGCTCGAGATGCCTCCACCTCTAGGATAGGCATGGGGAACTAATGGTATGTATACATGACTCTATGTGTTTTCAGTCATATATAGTTTACTATAACAATGGTAGCTAGATTAACCATGTGATATATATTGATGCCATACTGTGTGCATGTGAATATGTGGGACCACACCCTCCAGTGGGGTACCAGTGACGTAAGGGTAGGGTTGAGGGGTTAGATCCACTTGCTCACACGAAGAGGAGGTGACAGAGTGCTACATTGGACACACTACGGCTAGATGTGGAGTGACTATTGGAGGGGGTCAGCGATGATGGGTAGAATTAACTAGACGATGATTTGATCACCATGTTCTACAGAGCTCCTCCAAAGTGGATCTCTTTGATGAGGAGGATCACGGTTGCTACTGAGTATGTAAGAGCGTCAAAATAGGGTGGCAGGCCAATGGATTAGGAAATATTAGAGGAGGAGGACACTTAGTCAAAGGGAGATGACTCACACTAGCAGCATGTGATGCTTCCCCAATGCATTTGAGCATGGGTATTTTTGCATGATATGTATGATAAGATGAGAAAGACTGTGGAGTTTCTCATTTTGTATTGAACATTATGATATGATATGAATGCAGATGGATGCATATTTTGGTATTTTTTAATGTGTTTTTATGAGTCTCACATTTATGATTATGAGTATGCCTATATGATGTGTATGGCATATGTATGCATGACTATATCGTGATGCATGATGCAGTTTATTTCCTATATGTGATGATTGATGTGCCACTTTATAATGCAATTGGACATTTGGTATGCTACAATATTGAGAATTTTGGGAACATGCATGAATGAAATGGATTTCAAAATTCTAACCAAGTGTCTAGTGCACAAGAACTTTCTAAAAAGGAAGGGATTGCATACCCAATAGCAGTTATTCAACTGGGAGACAAGCAGCTGGGATCCTAAGTAGACATCAAGGAGACAAATACCTAAGTGAAGGGAGGCAATCAAGAGACCAATGAAATCGTTGTACTCATCCTAGTTGTTTGTAGGAACACCAACACACATTCCATCGATATGGATGAAATCACGTGATGAGGAATAAATGACCCACATAGCCAAGACAAGATTAGGAGACCATCTACTTGCACTATCAGCGAAACCAACATAGGAGGGAAAGGTAGTATCCATTTGGAGAAACCAAGGAAAAAAATGTGAGACTCGTGGTAAAAATGATGCAAGACAAGAAATCAAAACTATGACACAAGGGTATGCATGGTGGGGGACTTCAGGCATAGAATTTATTGAGGTAGATCCCATTGCGGTGATTCTTCAAGAGGCGACCATTAGAGTCAGCAAGGAGATATTCCCCCTTGTCTAGACATCGATGGATGGCATAAGTGCCATACCACATGGATTCAAAATTCCTTTTCCTAGTCTTATCATGGGCCATACAATGAGGACAAGCTTCCCCTTGGTAAATCTATGTGGGTGGACGTGGGAGTCATAATGGGACTTTGATCGGGTCTTATCCAATTCAATAATTTGGAGAGAAAATTCATGGTCCTCATCGGTTTGTTCAAGCATAAGTAGGCATTTTTCAAATAGTGAAGTATTAGGTATAAGATCAATAGTAAGGATGAGATATGGAATCTGGTATTCAATGGGAAGAACCAACTCCACACTGTGGACTAAGTGAAATGGGGTAAAAATGGTGGCAGTTTTAAGGATCTCTCTGTCATCACAAAAGTGGTGCTAAGATTGATCAAGGGGATCTTCTATGGTAGATGAGGAGGAAGGAATCCTTGAAGTAGAGGTCATATAAATTGTATTATTTGTGTAGGAGGAAGATACCATAGGCTGGATCTCCTTAAGGACAATGATTTTGGACTCATGGGAGTTGTTGTGAAGGTCACTGAGGACTGACTCGTACTCAAGAAAGTTTGGGGAATGGCATTAATAATGAACACATGGCTACAAACTTCAGATGGGTGGTTGGTTAAGAGTGATTTATTTTTAACCATGTGCATTGTTGGTAGATTAACAACAGGATATCCATTGACCTCGAATACTGTGCGTATATGGGTGTGAAGGGTTGGAAAATTAGGACACTTTTACATCACATGGCCTTGGACATCACATAAAGCACATGGAGGAGGAGGATGTGGTTCTTTCGGGGATTTAGGTTCCTTACACCCAGTATTTGTGGGAAGGGGGAGTAGAAGTAGCAAGATGAGCAGTCGGTAGCATACGAGGAGGGGGGTGTAACACCGTCTCAATAGGTTGGACTGGTGTTAACATGATTTGTGGTATCAGGGGAGGGCTGGGTTGATCTAGATACCATAGGGGAATACCCAAAGTGAAGCCTAAAAGGTTGAGAGTAGGGATGACTGGATTACTCACAATGACGAAAGATGGAAAGAGGAAGGGGATCGTGTGTATGGAAAATGAACCCCAATAATTCCTTGGGGTCTATGGTTGGGGTTGCAACTGAGGTTGTGAAGGGGTCGAGATGTTGCCGGATGTGATGGTGCACAAATACAATATGTTAGTCATTGGAGGAGGTGGTGGTAAGGAAAAAAAGGTGTTCGTCAAAGGATCATTGGTAAAGAGGCACGTGCCAATGACATATAATGAAGGGATGGATACGACATTGATTGTATTGTTGGTTGTAGGGAGAACATGCTCCAGAGCGTCCAGTCCCTTAGGATCGTAATACGCCATTTGGTCGATAGTCATGATATTCCCATCATGGGGGAAAATCAAGATTCAAAAGAAGGTAGAGGAAACAAATCACATTGCATACATATAACTATGCCATAGGAGGAGGTTTTAATCAATTTGGGCATTGACAATCTCAATGTCAATCAACAAATTTTTTCTAGCCATCTCAATGGGGACATTTGTGAGAATGCCTTGTGGTTAAGCATTGTGACCATTGTAAGCTTGAAGGGTGGTGGTGGAATGTTGAAGGGTTGGTAATCTTAGTTTTTACCAAAAAAAGGTTGACATAATGTGGGTAGATGCTCCTCATTGATGAGTGACCAAATTCTAAATCGTGACCAAAACCTGGAAGGAAACGAATTATGGAACGCGGGGTTCTCCTTGATCCAAGTCAAAATTTATCAACCCAGAGTGAGAGGGATTGACAACACCTAATGTGTAAATAAAATATTTGCATTACGAAGGAAAAGCTCAAAGGAATTCCAGAACAGACATGGAAGAGGGAGATCTGGCTAGTTCATCGACTATGTTGTAGTTACGAGCGGATATGGAAGTAGGATTGTTTGTGGTACGATGCAAAGGGAACAATGGGACTTTGGAAATACCTTGCGTGGGGGGTCTCAGGAAATGTAAGGACATATCAAGAGTGGCAGAGGTAGATGTCATGAATGGATTAATGGTTTCCATGGTGGTGCCATACTAGTTTTATCAAGTCTGTAAGTTGACATCAGACCATAACGCCATAAGGTGATTGACATCGAGATCAATAGGTGGACCCACATGATTGGGTTAGGGGTTTTGTGGTATGAAGGGCTGGGTTGAAAGCATTCCTTGATTTGGTAAGGGTTTCTATAGCACCATAGGTGGAGGAACTTTGGGTGCTGGGTTTGGCTATGTCAGAGCAACTGCATTAGGGTCACACTATTTTTCAGCTTGTAACAAGTTGTGGACACAGTTTATATGGGAAAGCTAATGTGTATAATGACCGTAAGTGTCACAAATGTTGCACAGATGGTTACTATTCCATTGAGGGTTCTTCCTAGTTTTAGGTGGACGTTTGGGTTTCTGTGCAGGGGGATTTTCTCTGTTGTAATTCGATGGGTTGGGTTGTTGGAAACCTCCTTGAGGTTGGTTTTTTCCTTGATTCCTACCTTTATTTCATATTCCTTTCCCTTATTGGTTATTGGGGGAGGGTTGATTAGGGAGGTTCTGCTGAGCATAGATTTTTCCTTGAGGAACAGAAGGAGTCGAGGTCAGAGAAGGTGTAGGTTGCATAGGTGGCAGGTAATTGGAGTAGATGGAGGGGCTACAAAGCCTACCATTTTTCCATTAAACGTAGGTGCCAAGCAGTTTGGTCCATGAACACGAGGAACTGGTGTGGGAGATTCATATGAAGGCATGGCTCTAGAATAAATGCTATGCGTAAAAAATTAGGGGCATAGCTCTGTTGGACAACACTAGAGGTGTTACCAGAGTGGGGTCGCCTCGAAGGAGAGGATTTATATAGATGGATATGCTGGGTAATAGAGCCTATGACTCCATCAACAACATGGGATTCCCCTAATGTATCTCGACATGAGGATCCAACACGATGAGCATCAAGTATAATGGTATACAAATAACCCAATTGGGCTTAGATGAGATTAAATTGTTGTGCTTTCAAGATGAATTCCTCCAAAGTTTGTGGGTGTTCAAACACAATGTCTTTGGCAATGGGGGGGAGTAAGGTTTTAAGAAATCGATATAAGAAAATACTATCATCTAACTGAAATTTACACAAGCTACACGCCATTCATGGATGCGATCCGTGATATGGGCAGTAGTTTTATTTTGATAGGATAATAGGATTTGCATTCCCTCATCGTAACTAATGGGTAACTGGAACTACTAGAGGAATATTGAGGCCAATGAGGAAAAACATGGATAAATATCTTGGGGTACTCGATATACCATTTGGATGTAACATTAGTGAGTGTGCGCTGCAATAGCCGCAATCACATAGAATCATCCAATATGATATTATAGGAACACCATAAGTGGAATGCCATAATGTGGTTTTGGGGGTCTTCTCTTTCCTTTCCATCAAATTTAGGGATGTTGAAAGGGACTTTGGTAGGAATGGGAGGCCATAATGGGTCATGATGGATGGGATCATTTGTCAGCTATGTGAAATCAGGTAGGCTAAGACTAGACATAAATGAAGACTAGGGCCAGGACTATATAAGGGAGGAACATCGATGGTGTTTGGACCAATGAACATGTAGTTTTCACGTGCAAACTTGGGTTGGTATGTCTGAATTTCGATAGTAGGAGTAGTCACTAGAATGGTGTGAATAGTAAGAGTGCTGGTAGAAGGTTCAATTACCCCATGCATAAATGAAGGTAGAATATGAACCATTGTGGCTGGAGTGGGGCCACCACTAGTGGGTATCGTACTAGTAGTAGTGTGTGTTTTGGTGAGGGTACCACTAGGAATAGGACCGATGGGTATGGAAAAAAGGATACACAAGATGATGGGTGGAATGATCATGAGTACACTATCAACAACCCCCCTAAAAGGGATTAGGAGATGCACCAGCCATGGGGTTAGAATAGGATGTGATAAAGGTAGTTTCTAACTGATAGGAATATGAATTAGACTTAGATGTAGTGTATGGCTTTGAAGGTGGTGAACGACATCGAATATGGATTCAATGTTGGATGTTCAAGGAACCAAACTAAGGGGTATTCCCTTAGTTCTACGCGAGTAGTGTGGTGGAGCAATGCTGATGTGATGTTGTTGTGTGTAATGAATGGAGGATCAAGAGTGTCAAACGTGGGATGAAAGTTCCGACTGTAGTCAAGTGTGCAGAAGGAGAGCAAAAAAATGATGGCTCACAGGCCAAAAAGCAAGCTCTAAAACTGAACTGTAACAACATGTTACAATAGGTGATTCTACAACAAAGTGGATAGAAAGCCACCAAGAAACACTACTTATAAAGAAAATGACGCACTAACCTATGTGGTATAAGTGCAAGAAAAATCCTAGATACAGGATGGAATCCCCTAACAAATTGTATCGTCTGCTAGTTGATGAAAACCCAGTCAAACAATAAAAAATGGAAGAAAAATGGGATAAGAGAATACCACTACCGAGAGGGACCTCTGGTACAAGACCCATAAGAGACTAGAAACTAAGATACCTTGTTCATGACACATCCAGAGGGGTTTCCTGGAACTTCATCCCTTTGGTATTCAACACCCAATATGGTCCTTGTCATGCATGCAGAGGACTATGAAGGGTTATGCTTATATGTAGAATGTATTGTGGTATTCCACCCTGAATTTCGGAACCCCTTCATTGTGGTTTACTCCCGTAGAGCAGGGGCCCTCCGATAGACTGGTCATGAGTGTGTCAGCAAGTACTAGAGGATTTTGGTACCGTAATGGATAAAAACTATGTCTCATATGTAAGTGACAAAGGGGTGTTATTTGGATGCCTATCCCAAGTTTCCTAAATTAACTACGATATTGTTTTGGTCCTCAAATGAGGTTACAATGTTGTTTGAGTTAAGTTAATTTTTAGGCACAACTTGGGGTCACGAACCAAGCATTTTACTCTAGGGTGTGAGATGTGTGCAGAAGTGATGTGTAATTTTTAAACCCTAATGATATCAAGGCCAGGACACAAATGCAAAAAAACATTAATAGTAAATTACAATAAATATTTTTAAAAACAAAAAATTCTTCCAGAAAATAAAATGTACACAAATAAATGAGAACATAAGGAACTTAAAAGGTTGTAGGAAATACACAAGGGTTATCAAATACCAAGATCAACTGAGGGGGATCACACGGAATGGAAATAGGACCACAAAACAAACCAGTGGGATGCAAGTGATCAAATATTGAAGGAAATAGTCGAAGAAGGGGTAGAACACAGACATGGGATTTGGTAAAGGGTCTCAAACACTGAAATGGATTGAAAAAATTGTAGGTCACGCCTATCGATGTAACAAGTGAGATCAGGGTTGTACAGAATTGGAAAAAAATCATGACTGGGGAAGAAAAACCAATAGAAATACTAAGGTCACACAAAACAGGGTTTCCTGTGCGACATGTCCCACAAAACTAGGTCATAGTAGCGATCAATATTTCTTTAGAAGCTTAGAATAGTGTGATCTACAGTTTTGGTCTAGGTGGCACTTATCGTTGTAGAAGGCATGACATAGGTTGCACTTATCAAGAAAAAAGGTGTGACCTGGGTCGTAGATTTCGGTCGGATAGGTGCGATCTGATCGTAACTAAGGTTTGTTTTTAAGAAAAAACTACTAGCGTGGGTTGCGGGAAAGAACTTTGACATAATTGGTTCAGATATGCCATAGGGAGACAAATATGTGAGGGATGAAGTTACCGAAGTAGGAAAAACCAATATAAACAACTACAAAAAAATATATATATATAAGGGGATCGAGACAGCGGAGTGACCAAAATTATAGTGGGGATTTCTCCCCTAATATGTGTAAAAGCACCTACCCTAGATCATCCTGATCACAGGGTAGAGTTCATGGTGCAAGTGATTTCTCAACCTTGACTTGTAATAGTAAGTAGTAACAACAACACACATATTTTTATGATTTATATATATATATATTTTCTAACTAATGAGAAACAAGAACACCTTTGAATAACATGGACCACTACATTTGTTTGAGGAAATGGTCCACCAGATCCACGGTCTGGTTTTCTAGTTGTCTCCATTAATGGTTGTCAAAATGGGGTAATGTATCCAAGAGGGTATGGAAGAATATCAACATACACCATGGAAAATGATATGGAAAAAGTATGGGAATGATTAAAAAATGTTTTACCAATTGACGGTTTACAGAATTTAAAAGTTGACAAAAATCCTATTTGGGGAGACCTTCATAATATATTTATAGGATGATCCAAGTTTATTTTACCAATGGTAATGACCCATGGTATTTTACTGTGCATGGTAGTTATGCATGGTTTTTGACCCATCCTCATTTTAGGGTTTGTTCATCTTTTTTGGAGAGAGTGGGGATATGTCACAATAAATGTTCAACTTCCTTGTATTTAAGGTGGATGAAATATAATGTTTTGGACCATTTTTTGTTGAATTTTAATTGTGATGGTAAAAATGGAGGAAATAATGATGGGATAATGATGTAAAATTCTGGTTTGGACCGTAGACAGCTAGGTGAACAATTTTTGTTGTTAACAAGAAAATATCATTGTGATTTGGAATATTTGTCTCAGTTGCCAACATTAAATGCTAGACAAGCTAGATCGATGGAATTTTTAAGTGATTTTGATTTTGAGATAAAACACATAAAAAAAAGAAACTAAATTTCTTGATCCACTCAGTAGAAAGGTGCAAAAAATGCATGTGGAAACCATCAACAATTACAAATCAAATTTAAGACAGTAGATCGTTAATTCACTTCATGAAGATGAACTTATTTGCAAATAAAAGGTAAATTATAGCAACATATTTTCTAAAATAGGTATCATGGTTATCATTTGGAAGAGGATGGATCCTTATTTAGTATAAGGAAAAAAATTATATTCCAAATGTGGTACAATTGAGGATAATTGTTATGGATGATATCCATAAAGTTCCATATTTTTGTCACCTAGGATATCAAAAAACAATTTCTAGAACCAAGAAGCAATATTTTTTTCCAATGATGAAAAGGGACATTTCCAAGTATATTTCTAAGTGCATGGATTGTCAGCAAGTAAAATATGAGCATCAACACCTAGGAGGTTTATTGCATCCTTTTCCAATTCCAGAATGGATATGGGAAATAATTTCGATGGATTTTAGTATAGGCTTTCCAGTGACTATGAAACAACTTGAATCTATCATGGTTGTTGTGGATAAATTGTCCAAATCAACACACTTTGTACCAATTAAATATACATATAAACAAAATCCCATTGCAAATATTTTTATTAAAGGGAATTTTGGATTCCATGGGTTTTCAAAAAAATTTATTTCAAACAGGAATACAAAATTTGCTTCAAATTTATAGAATAGTATTTTTACATATTTGGGTACGGAGTTGAACTTTACCACTACTTAAAATCCTCAAACAGATGGACAAACTAAAAGAGTGAATTAGGTTCTTGAATACATGATTCACGTACAAACTAAGATAGTTGAAATATTATCAACAGTTGGTTCATTTTTCATATAATAATGGGAAGGAGGATTCGTTGGGCATGATTCCATTTGAGGCTTTGTATGGCATAAAGTGTAGAACATTAGTGACATGGGATAATCCATTAAATAGGTTGTACTTGGGATAAAATTTATTAAGAATATGGAGTAAGAGGTTACAAATATTAGGTAGAATTTAAAGTCAACCAAATATAGAAAATAAATCTATTTAGATAAGAATAAAGTCCATAGAGAATTTAGTGTTGGGGATAATGGTTACCTTTGAGTGAGGGCAAGGAAGAGTTCCTTGAAGATTGGAAGTTGTGCCAAAATTTCCCCAAGATATTGAGGAGCATTTGAATTTCATAAGAGAATAGGGGAAATTTCATATAGAATTTGATAGCTTTCTAATACTAGAGCTCATAATGTTTTTCATGTTTCTTTTCTTAAGAAATATTTCCATGACTCTAACCATGTGATTGATTGGGATGTGATTCAGGTGGAACCCAAGCGAGAGTTCCAAACTGAGCCACTATCAATTCTAGACACGAAATTAACATTGATATGAACTTGAGACATCAGAAATGTAAAGGTTAAATGGAAGCACTGCAGCCTGATGAGGCTACGTGGTAATTGGAGAATGCCATTAAAGAGGCATATTTATTTTTTCTTTGATTTTGAGAAAACACGGAGGAAGGTGTTATTCAAAGAGGGAGGGGATTGTAATACCCCTAGTTTTTACTTAGAATGTATTTAATCAGTATCATGTAAATGATGTAAATATGACAGTATGGATTCCTAGTCTAGAGCTCAAGGCCAAGGCCTAACTAATGAATGGATTGACATGTATGATGTATATATTTTTATTTTGACAGTAAAATTTTATTATCATGCCAATTCGAAATGTATGTAAATATTATGTTGGAAATTAATAAAAATGTATAGGATGGTTGTGTAAAGAGCACTAAAATGGTTATGATTCAACCATCGGGGTAGAGGAAAGGGGGCCTATGGGGAAATTAAATCCTATGTTTCCAAGTGCCAACCTTAGAACTCATCCAAAATATTCCATGTTCTTTAAATGATCCAATTAATTCCTTTTAGCTATTAACCCAAGTATGAATGCATGTGTGAGGTTGGTGAGAAAACTTAGTTCATGTAGTTATTGAATCATGGGGGTTCTGACAATCATGTAACCTGTTAGTAATCGTTTTCTTCTATGGTAAAAATCTATGTGAGTTGTATTTTCACCATCACCTCATATCCCTTGGATTGAAAACTATTTTGATCATTCTCTCATGTGTGTTTTATACGCAACATAGATTTTTCCTACTTCCATTCATGTCCATTACTAGACTATGTGTAAACCATAAATTAAAATATGGAAACAAATCTAAGTTTTAGAATAAAGGATAGCTAGATAAAGGTGAGCATAGAAGTTTGGAAAGTTAGGAGCCCTTACCCATTGAGTTATTCTACTTTTTAGATGATTGAGAAGCCATATGTTATTCTACAAGAGGTTATCTAACAACATACAACATATTGGGATATTACTACAAACATTGGTAAGAATTTTGAGGGTCGGTTCCCCGAGGGCACAATGGATTTGTGAAGATGAATTTCTTCCTTTTGTTGTGTGGACCAGTTTGAAGGAGTGTTGTGGCTGTGATGGATGAGTGATATTTTTGTAGATATTTATAAGAGTTTTTGGATAAGCATAGATAGTAGGATGGGTTGTGGGATGAGTGAGAAAACCTTGTAGGTGTTTCCTTCCCCCTAGGAGTGTCATAGCCCATCCTAGTATGGGCCTCTAAGAAGAAAGAGGATATGTTTTATAGAGTTCCTACGGTTGGTTGGACAACCACTCTTACTTAACCAAGAACTTGGATCTTCTTTCTTGAAAATAACTATTCTTTTGTATATGATGTGTAATAATTTTGTTAGTTATATTCATGTGATGAGTATTCCTATAAATTGCATGCTCTATGTGTTGATTGAAATGCTTTTGTTATGTATTTTCATTACATATATGCACATGCATTTAGATATTATAAATTTTCATTTGGCTATGAGCCGAAATTTTGAGATCCGAATCGGTCAATGTCTCGTCTCATGTGTTGTAGTGAGATATGGGGACATTGCATCTTGAGTTACTATTTTTCTTGTAAAGTATGTAATCTGGGAAGAATAAAAAACTAGAATAACTTTTGTGACCTTTAGTTATCCTCATGGTAGATATATTTGTCCCTCGGTTCCTAAACTAATGTTTTCGGGCTAGGGTTTTTTCATTGATGATGTAATATTTTTAGTGGAAGATGAAATATTGACAAAGGGGAAAGATATCATATGTTAAGTTCTTATGGATATCCATAGTCTCTACAATGCCAGTCTTTTTCATACTTCAATTTAGAAAAATATATTTATTATCTTCATGATGGAAAGTATTTTTTGGTTTGAGTTGCACCTTAGCAACCCTGAAGACTTGTGACCTATGACATGACAACTGGATAAGGAATGCAATGTTATACTATGAAACTCACTTCAAATACAAGTAAGACAAACAACAAGGGAGTGGGATAAATGCAACTTCTTCTTTGCCAATCTTAAGTGAATGACTGAAATCTGATATTTTAGTTTCAATGCATTCCAAGGATAACTTTTGTGACATTTAGTTATCCCCATGGTAGATATATTTGTCCATGGGTTCCTAAACTAATGTTTTCGGGCTAGTTTTTTTCAATTGATGATGTAATATTTTTAGTGGAACATGAAATATTGACAAAAGGGAGAGATACCATATGTTGAGATCTTATGAATATCCATAGTCTCTGCAATGCCAGTCTTTTTCATGCTTCAACTTAGAACAATATATTTATTATATGGATGATGTAAAGTATTTTTTGGTTTGCAATGCACCAAGCAACCATTAAGAATTATGACTTGTGACATGACAACTAAATAAGGAATCCAATGTTAGACTATGAAACTCACTTCAAATACAGGTAAGAAAAACAACAAGTGAGTTGGATAAATGCAACTTCTTCTTTGTCAATCTTAAGTGAATGCTTGAAATCTGGTATTTTAGTTTCAATGCATTCCAAGGATAGTAATAGCACAAGTTGATTTTTGTTTTCTTGAGAGTTATTGCAATTTTTATGTTTGAGGAAATTATACGTGACATGATATTGTTTTGAAATATATTGCACATTGCGGTATTAATTGTTTGTGTGTTGGGTTTGAAATACTTAAAGCAATGTATGTTTTCGAATCTAATCCCAAATTGACAAAATTCATATTGTTATGCTAGATAGTGGTATGTATATAAAATTTATATAATATGACATCAAACTATATATCAGTGAATATGTACATGAAATACTTATAGATTTCCAAGAATTTATAGGGTATATTGGTATAATATGAAATGTCACTTCTCCTTTTGAGTAACGATTTTAGCCTATCATTTTACGAAAGGATATTATGGATTGAATTGACCATAACCTTATAGATGGATCACAACCTTGACACATGCTTTCGCCTTCATCTTTTCTACTTTTTAAGAATGAGATTTGCTTGTACTCGTGGGACATTCCATATAAACTAGCGTGTCACTCATGGGTAATCCCATATTCAACCCTCGAGTCATCTCTGAAAAGTTGTAATCGTGAATTCCATTAATGAAGTTTCTAGTAACTCACAATTTTCCTTATATATACTCGTGAGTTCCATTAAAAAATATTTAAAAGTAAAAAGATGATTAGTTTAGGGGAAGTTGGGTTTGGATTGAAAACTTCCTTAACTCCCCTAGCCATCCTAAACCTTGAAACCTCTCCTCACCAACAATTATAAAGAGAGGGGAGGGGTAGAGGATGGAAAAGAAATTTTGGAGAGAAACGCTACGCTGGAGGAATCCATTGGATAGGGGAGAAGGAGGACTTAGTTCTTGGTCTGCAGAAGAAGCTTGTCTCAGACAGGGTTGTAATGTTTCCTGCACTTCTTAATAAAGAATGTGTTTATTCTATATTTTTATTAGTGCATTATTTTCTTGTTATGAATCATGATCTATATTGTTATTTATCTCTACATTCAATTTTAATTAGTTCATGCTTCTTTATATAACAATAAGAGATATTATGGGGGAATGTCAATCTTTGTTGCAGGTATAAAAGAACAAAAGGATAAGGAGCATTTGAAGAATAGAGTTAAAACTTAGATCAAATGTTGGTAAAAAGTTACATTTTCCATTAACTCTATTTCTCTTATATATGTTTCCAAACCCTAGATGTCTGCAAGCCATACCCTAGTATGTTGGTGATCCTAAGACCCCAAGTTATAAGGTAGATTTCCTCACAACAGAACTTATGACTCTAGTGGGGAGTCTTATTTGTGTTGGGGCCTCTTTAATGAAGTTTTTTGTCTGTTTTTTGTTCTCTCTATTTTGTTTCGTAGTTTGCAATTATTGTATTTCAACCAACTGTTATTAGATCTTTAATGTTTTGGGCCTTGTCTTTTTTTTTTTAAATTTTTTGGAAACCACTCGCTAGTTTCTAGTACTTGTAGTCATGATTTCTCTGTAAATTCATGGGTTGATTTAAGGATAGTCATGAGTTACTCATGGTTCTGTCAAAGAACACTCACCATTTCCTATGCATGGGTATACATAACACTAGGGTTTGCATCCCTTGAATGTTTTTTTCTATCCCACCTATTTATAAGGTTGTGCCCTGAGTCTATACTAGTTTGTATCCTATTGCATATCTTTGTTATCTAACTTTTATTAGTCCCTTTTGTGTAACTTAGTTTGAATGCATGTGTAGGTTTTATCTTAGGTATTCCCGCTTGGAACCTTTGCTTGAAGTGTGAGTAGTTTCTAAGTGTTCTGATCTCTATCAGTACCTATGTCTACTTGTCTTTTTTCTGATTAGTTTATTAGTTGTTGTGACGTTTAATTATTCCAAGTTTTTTATCTACCTTCTTTCCAACTTGAACTAGTTCATCCCAGGTAGGTTTTTGGCCCAACTTTGCAGAGTCTTCAAGGTTATGATTGTGAGACGTGATTAGTAAATCTTTATTTTGCATATGTTTAAGTTTCTGACTTGCTTAGTTGCATTAGTTTGCATTTAGTTTTTTTATTTTTGAAAAGATAAAATGAAAACAAAGCATTTAGTTGCATTGTTAGTCTTAGATAGGCTCATTGTATGTTGGTTTTTTAATTATTTTCAAAAAAATAAAAATTAAATGAGTCTTGTGTTTTTCAATGTTTGTTAAGAAAATTTAATTTATTTTTGAAAAAGGGAAAAATAATTTAACTAGGATTTGTACTTCGAAAATTTTAAATCAATTTATGCCTTTTCTTGTAGTTGATCATAACACCACAAGTTTCACTTTCAATACCCGAGTAATAATAACCCTAAATAGAATGTTATTAATTAAAATTTACTAGTAACCTTTTTTCTTTCTAGGGCCTACATCAACTAGCTTAGGATAGGATCTTGGACTAGGTCATCTAAAACTATCCAAGGTTGTTTAAACTTGGACTTAGTTATATTTTAGGAAATCACATTAGAGGAAATTTCAATTTAAAATGGGCCTTCCAAAAATAATACAAATTCCATGTCATCATGTATTAGCCAATAAAAATGCTTTAAAATTAAAAAAGGGAGCACCTCTTAAACACTATTTTAATATAAATTTGGGGATAGGTATCACAAAAAAAACTACTTTTTTTGTTCATATTTTTGACATGTATCCTTGTGTTTTTACTCAAATTTTGATCGGGACAGCTTGTTGGATGCAGAATTAAATTTTGCATCCAACGAGTACCCACTTGGAATACTTTTTACTAGCCCTTCTACCCCCAAAAATATAAATACCTAAAGAAACGTGATGATGAAATCATCATCACGTTTTTTTAGGTATTTATTATTTTTGGGGTAGCAGATCCCATTAAAATTATGCCAAGTGGGTACTCGTTGGATGAAAAATTTAATTCCGCATCCAACGAGCTCTCCTGATTGAAATTTGAGTAAAAACACAGGGAGATATGTTGAAAATACAAACAAAAAAGTAGTTTTTTCTTTTCTTCCTCCAAAATTAATAAGTTTTATTTTATTATTTTAACTATTATTTTATTAATTTTCCTTAGGAGGCCCATTTTGAGTTGAAATTTCCTCTAATGAATCTTGCATAATATTAACTAGAAATATCCTCTAACACATGATTTATAAAAGAGGTTGTGTGAGGACATAGTTGCATAGATACACCT
The DNA here is from genome assembly GCA_001517045.1 of Pseudotsuga menziesii. NCBI lineage: Eukaryota > Viridiplantae > Streptophyta > Pinopsida > Pinales > Pinaceae > Pseudotsuga > Pseudotsuga menziesii. Next base: position 842,091 of record LPNX010066752.1, read on the forward strand.
CCGATACTTCGTATGAGCATATACCAAAATTGTTGTGTGTATGAGGGTTCTTTCAGTACCACCTTAGGCCCTATGAGGTGCCGGTCTTGTTTGAATTTCAAACTTAGATACCCTTCTCATCCACACTAGTAAGACCTGCGACTGTGTTAGGAATTATGATCCAAAATGTTATGATTAGAATTTTAGTTTAATAAATGTAAAAGGGAATCTACACACTCACGTGATTATGTGAGGTGTCCCTTAGTTAGTTTTAGTAATGGTATCCCTTAGTTTTAGTAATGGTAAATTAGTTGTTAATTTTTGGATATTTAAATCCATTGAGTTTTCCATGTGAGGTAATCTTTCGGGACTTAGCCCTCACATCTCTGTGATGTAAATATTTTCCTTCTTCATTAATAAAGTTATGTCTGAGGACAATTTGTCAAAGTGGTATCATAGCACACGGTTGAAGCTTGGTCTTGTTAATATTTGGTTGGAAGGTGCTAAAGGTTGTTTGAAGAAGGTCATCTTCGATGTTTTGGAATAGTGAAATATTGATAGTAAATTAATGATTCCTATTCTTTTGGGATAAATAAAAAATCTGTGCAGAAAAGATTTTTTATTTACCTTAGTTTTTTCATTTTACTTGGAGAGAGTAAAATATTTTTTTTGAGGCAAGGTTATTTAAATTTTGTGGAAGTGAATTTAAAAAATATATATATAGTCAGAGAGAGAACAAGCATAGAGTCCAGTGTAGGAGTGAAAGAGTTAACCATTTAGCGCGAAGAGAGAACCTGTTTGTCCAACATACAGACTAGCGTTGAAAGAACCGAGTGTTAATGTTTTGGAGGACGCATTAAAGCCCAATCTGAGGAGGCATTAAATATCATAGAGACCAATCCACACCAACACCAGCATGGAAATTAAATACCATCACCCAGTGTTGAAGAGGATGCAGCGTAGATGAGGACCAATGTGCAACGTAGAGTTCATTGTTTTGGAGTTTCAACACCCAGTGTTGAAGAGGATGTAGTGTAGATGAGGACCGACATGCAGCATAGAGTTCATTGTTTTGTAGTTTCAGCACCCAGCGTTGAAGAGGATGTAGCGTAGATGGAGACCAACGTGAAAGTTAAAAATCCATCCACAACCAATTCACACCAGCGTTGAAGCAGTGGAGCATTGTAATCACCAGCATGAACACCAGCGTGGAGGAGGATAACACCAGGTGATCTAGTTTCTGAAAGGACAAGTGTGTATGATGCTAATTTAAAATGGTTTAAATATAATTTGCCTCAAATCATTCACGTTTATGTAATATTTTGAAAATTGAATAAGTTTTTTGTTTGGAGAGATAAGGTAATTTATTTTATATTTTTGGAGGTTTTTTATTTAAAAAAAAAAGGGTGGAGAAATAAAATGAAAAAAAAAATAACAAGGGTTATTTTTGGAGTTGATGGGACTGGAAACTATGACCTCCCACTCAACAAACTTGTCTATCTCCAATTCACCTATAAAAATTTGTTATTTTTTGGTGTGATAAGGTGTAATTTTTTCTTGGGCATTGGAGTAATAAGGAGCATTTGTTGGTGTCATAAGGAGTACTTGTATTTTCACTCACTCAAGGTTTGATTAAAGCAAAGTGAAGTTCTATCAAATTCTTTTCTTGAGGCTATAAGTGAGTTAAGGCCAAGCCCCTTTAGCTCTCTTTTGCATGGTGTGTGGAAGTTCTTGCAGTATTTCTTTCACGGTGACTCTTATTGATGCGTAATTTTGATTTCATATTGGTAGTGATATTTTTGCATAAAATATTCTATTGGTGATATAAGGTGATTGTTTATTCTGGTGACATAAGGTGCTTTCTTTTTTAATTCTTGGAGCTATAAGGTTTGCATAATACACATCTTCTGGAGTTATAAGGTGTTTATTTTTTTTTTACAATGTCTAAAGTTATAATTATTTTTAATGAATCTGACAGGTTGGAAGGATCGAAAAATTATAAAGTTTGGAGTCGTCATATTCAAAGCACTCTTATTTACAATGAATTGTGGAAGGGTGTCTACAATGCTCAGCCTACCAAACCGATTAATCCTGAATAGCTTGCAAAGTGGGAACTAAAAGATGAGAAGGCCTTAACATTGATTCATAGTACTGTTTCTGATGATATTTATGTGCATATTGAAAATAGTTCTGATGCGTGGTCAACTTGGAAGATATTGAAAGATTTATTTGATTCTCAGAGTGAAGCTAATAAAATCGATCTTCAATTGAATTTGTTTCATCAAAAATTGTCTTCAGGAGGTGATGTTATGGAGTACATTTCTAGATTGAAAAACATCAAACAAGAAATTTCAAGAGCTGGTTTTGGTAAAATTGAGGACAACATCATGGTGACCATTTTGATCGCAGGATTTCCTGAGACATATAAGAATTTTTGGGAAACTTTACAGATTATAAATAAATTGGATAAAATTTCTTTTGACGTACTAAGTGAATTACTTGCCACACATGACAAAACTTTTGGTAAAACAAAGCAAGCAAGAGAAGATGTTTTGTTCGCAAGTACTAGCAAATAGTCTTCAGGTAATCATCAAAAGGGAAATGATCAGAAATCTTTTCAAAATTCAAATAGAGGTCGTGGTCAGGGTTTTGGAGGAGGAAGAGGCCATGGAAGAGGAAGAGGAAGAAATCAAGGAATAGGTTCTAAAGAATCAGAAAGTACACAATCACAATTTTCTGGAAGAGGAAGAGGTTCAGAAAACCAACAGGTCTCTGGAAGAGGAAGAGGTAATAAATAGGTCACATGTTTTCATTGTAATAGAGTTGGACATTATGCTTTAGATTGTATATTTTCATTTGAAAAAAATCTAAAAGAAAGAGAATCTAAAGAATCTTCATCAGTGGCACATTATGCTCATGCAGACGATAGTGAAAATTGTGAATATGTTTTTACAGCACTTGGACAATCAAAATCAATGGATTTTGTTCAAGTTCATCAGTTGGAATCAACGAATTTTGTTCAGTATTCTTATTGTGTCAAAAACGATTTTGAATATGCTTGGATTATGGATACAGGGGCTACTCAGCATATGACATACATGAAAAATTTCTTTTGGAGATACGAAGATTGTCATTTAAATTCAAATTTTCTTGCAGATGATTCTATTCATTTACCACAGGGAAAAGGAACAGTCAAGGTTGACTTTCCAAGAATTGGAGAAATATTGATTTCTAATGTTTGGTATGTGCCCACATTTAAGAAAAATTCGTTGTCTTTAGTTTTCATTCACCAATTAGGACATCAAATTGTAATGGAAGATAGTATCCTTTTTGTTAATTCAAAAAAGGATGCATACAAAACAGTTATGACAGGTTATGAAGACAGAAAGCTTCTTAGGATGAAGGGAACAATCATTCCTAGATCAAAGGAACATTTGAAGGAATTTGCAGGTTTAGTGGAAACTGATGTTTCACCTATCAGATTGTGGCGCATTCTTTTTGTGCACTTGAATGTTGATAGTCTTATATAGCTCCAAAAACAAGGAATGGTAAAGGGGTTGCCTAATTTTTGGAAGGAAAATGCAAAGTGTGAAGCTTGCATTGATGGCAAACAAAGAAGGATAGTTGTCTCAAAAAGCACTTGGAGAGCAACAAGGAGATTACAGCTTGTTCATAGTGATGTTTGTGGTCCTTTGGAAACTTCATTTGGTGGTTGTAAATATTTTTTGTTGTTTATTGATGATTTTAGCAGGATGGTTTGGGTGTATTTCTTGAAGGAAAAATCAGAAGTGTTTGAAAAGTTTCAGTCATTTCAAAATTTTGTTGAAATAGCGACAAAGGAAAAGATTGCTACTTTGAGAACTGATAACGGTGGTGAGTTTACATCAAATAATTTTTTTGACTTATTGTCAGGAAAGAGGGATTAAAAGACAGTTGACCATTTTTTATACTCCACAGCAAAATGGAGTATCAGAAAGGATGAATCAGACTTTATTGGGCATGGCTAGAGCAATGTTATTTTTCAAAGGGTTGAATTCATGTTATTGGGCAGAAGTAGTTCATACCGTAGTTTATTTGAGGAATCGATCTCCTTCATCATCACTTGATGGAATAACTCATTTTGAGGCTTGGTATGGATTCAAACCTATGGTCAAACATTTGAGAGTTTTTGGTTCAGTTTGTTATGCACTTGTCCCAAAAGAAAAGAGAAATAAATTAGAGTTTAGAAGTGTTAAGTGCATGTTGATTGGTTATTCCGATGAGAAAAAGGGGTATAGGCTTCTGTCAGATGGGAATTTTATTGTCAGTAGGGATGTGATTTTTGATGAAACAGAAAGTTTAAGTGTAGAATAGGTTGAAAAACAACTTAGTCACTTAGAGGAAAAAGTAACTAAGGAACAATTAAGGACACAACACTTAAACAAGACAAGGAATGAACAATGGTTTGATCTCACTTAAGAAGTACATGATGATTAATAGGTTGAAGACACCTTGAAACAAGTTGAAGATACTTTGAATTCTTCACAAGTTAACTTGGATGATTCAAATCAAGTTAACATTGAAAAGAAGAAACCAAAATGGGAAACTAAGTTACTTTAGGATGTTAAGTCTGATGAAAAAGGCAAAACAGGTACAAGGAGTTCTAATATGGGTTCAAATTTTTTTTCTCTTTCAGTTGTTGAACCAGCTACTTTTAATGAAGCAGTTGAGTATGATGAATGGAACATGGCCATGCAAAGTGAGTATGATGCAGTAATGAAGAATCAGACTTGGAAAATTGTTGATTGTCCACATGATGTTAAACCCATTGGTTGTAAGTGGGTTTACAGAATTAAGTACAAAGCAAATGGAGATATTGATAAATATAATGCAGGATTGGTGGTAAAGGGTTTTGCTCAGAAAGAAGTGATTGATTATGAAGAAACTTTTGCTCCAACAATGAAATGGAATACTATCAGGCTTGTTCTAGCTTTAGCTGCACAAAATGGATGGAAAGTGCATGAAATGGATGTAAAAAGTGCATTTCTAAAAGGTGATTTGCAAGAGTATTTTTATATGACTCAACCTCCTGGTTTTGAGGTTCCAGGGAAAGAAAATCAAGTTTGTAAATAGGTTAAGGAATTGTATGGATTGAAACAGGCTCCTAGAGCTTGGTATGCAAAAATGGATGCCTACCTACAGAAAGTTGGATTACTTCATAGTGAGTCAGAGGATACTTTGTATGTTCAAATCCAGGAAAATAACTTAGTCATCTTGGTTATGTATGTTGAATATTTTCTCATAACACGTAACAATAATGATAATATATTTTAGGTTAAGAAAGAACTTCAAACAGGTTTTGAAATGACAGACTTGGGATTACTTCATTACTATCTTGGAGTTGAAGTAAAGCAGCGGGAAGGAAGTATATTTATTTCTCAAGCTAAGTACATTTTTGGATTATTGAAGAAGTTTGGAATGGAAGAATGTAAACCAGTGATTACTCCCATGGAGCAAAATTTAAAACTTTCTAAGTTTGAAGGGGGAACTTGTAAATTGTACTGGATATCGATAGTTAATTGGATGTTTCATTTACTTGATGAACACTCGTCCTGATCTATCTTATGCAGTCAACATACTTTCGAGATATATGCAGGAACCTAGAGAAATTCATTGGAATGCAACAAAAAGGGTGTTAAGTTATCTTCAAGGAACAAAGGATTTTGGACTTGAGTTTAAAAGAAACAAAAATTTCAAGCTTGTCAACTATTTAGATGCATATTTTTCTAGAGATGTTGATGATAGGGCATCTACTTCAGGTTACTTAATGAATATGGGATCTGCTGCAGTGGCATGGAGTTGTAAAAAGTAGGATACAATTGCGAATTCTACAATAGAAGCATAATATATTTCATCTTGGGAAGTCGCTTGTGAGATAGTTTGGTTAAGAAGGATTTTGCAGGACCTCAAAGTTGCTCAAAAAGAAGCAACTTAATTATTTATTGATAATCAATCAGCAATCAAGTTAGCCAAAAATATTGCTTTTCATTCAAAGACTAAGCATGTGGATACTAAGCATAATTATATTCAGGTTCTTTTTGTCAAACAAATCATCAAGCCAAAGTATTGTCCATCAGAAGATCAAACTGTAGATATTTTTACAAAATCTCTTGGAAGGGTCAAATTTGATAAGTTTAGAAATGAACTTGGTATTTGTTCAAAATAATTTTTGGATCAAAGGGGGGATTGTTAAGAATTATGATCCAAAATGTTATGATTAGAAGTTTAGTTTAATAAATGTAAAAGGGAATCTACACACTCACGTGATCATGTGAGGTGTCTCTTAGTTAGTTTTAGTAACGGTAAATTAGTTGTTACTTTTTGGATATTTAAATCCATTGAGTTTTCCATGTGAGGTAATATTTCGGGACTTATCCCTCACATCTCTGTGATGTAAATATTTTCCTTCTTAATTAATAAAGTTATGTGTCTGAGGACACTTTCTTAGACTGTTCCACTAGAATATTTTTGTATTCTTGGTATCCTTAGTATCCAAACTTTAGGATTCTTTCACAGGTGACAATGGAAGGTGATTTCCACTGTACCTAGAGAGGAATTTGAAGGAAACCTTAGATAACAATCTAGGAGGGTTGTTTCCTGATTCAAACATGTGCACCCAGAAAAATTATGACAAGACGCCAGGTAACTATTCTTTGATCTTCACTAGTTTCTTCTTGGCCCTAATAATCCTGAATGCTCCTTTCGAAGGTATATCTTTTACCTGCCTGTGTTTGTGATACTTAGGATTTTTTTAAGTGGTGTGATCTGTAAACTACTTGTGACATACTCTGAACTTTAGTTTCATGATTTAAATATTTAGATATGGAGGATCAACCTCCTCGTACGTCTTGAAGGTTTCAAAACCTTCATCCACTTTCAACAGTGGAGCCTCCACCACCACCTCAAAGGCGGATATTGGAGACAAATGGTTCTTTTGAATCAACTGGTGTCAGTGAAATTCTAGGGGAATCTAAACTTCATTATACTCAGACTTATCCTTTTTCTGTGGAAATTGAATATTTGCAAGTTGAATAGTTTGTAAGGAACTATAATTCACCCGTTACGGACTTAAGAGATCTTGTTTTAGTGCAAGTTTTCTCATTCGGTTAACCTGGTATTGGTGTTCCTCTGAGTTTTTTTAATTCTAGTTCAGGAGAAGGTCTAGGGGATATTCGTACCACTACTTTAGCCATTATGGACATTGGAGCCTCTCCTTCACCGGTGAGTGCAGCAAGGTTGGGTATATCTAATTCACCAAGCATGTCCTTAAACTTTAATTCATTAACCCAGGTGTCTCCCAGTGCTCGAGTAGCTAATCCATTGTCACCTTCAAACACTACTGGTCCTTCTAGAATTGTTGTCACTGGGATATCAAATGTTCATTTTACTTATTCTCCATTATTTCAAAATAATCGAGGTGGTCCTAGTGGTTCAACTTCCTTTGTCCAAGAATTTTTGTGATATGGAGGACACATTCCTCCATCCACCACTTATGTAGGTATTTCTCCTACTTATGCTAGTGTGTCATTTGGAAGCTCGAACCCTTTTTTAAGTTTCATGTTTTAAAATTCTAGTCAAGTGTCGACTGCACCTTTTAGAAGCTCTCCCTTCTCACTTTTCAATAGAGGAACCACAAATCCTTTATCTACAACTCCACCTTCAGCCATAATTAGTCGAACATAGTATAACACACCTTAGGTCAGTAATCCTTTGGCCTTTGTGTGGAATCCATTTCAAAACACTTCTAGTTATTCATAAAAGTTGGTTGGGAGAAACCCCAACCTCTCCTTTGGGAACACTAGTGCAAGTACTTCCTCGCCCCAGAATCCTTAATATCAATCTTTGTCTAGGCCCAGATTACCCTTTCACGAAACTTTAAAATTTCCAGACTTATTGAAACTCATGAATGACCCTGTGTGCCATGATTCGACATGGCCACCAGTTATGGTTAAATTACCTTCATAAATTATTAAGTTTGAAGGGAAAAGTGGAGAGGATCAGGGTGACTATGTAACGTCGTTCCATTTGTGGTGCTCCTCCAACTCCTTGGATGATGATTTGATTTGACTGAGGATTTTTCAATGAAATCTAAATAGTGTAGTGGCTAGATGGTAAATCCAACTCTCATGTGTTTCTTATGACGTTTTTCTTGTTCTAGCAACCATTTTTTTGAACCACTTCCATCTTCCTACCTAGTATGATTCCGACATAGACCTTCTATCAACATTTCGACAGAACAATGCCACTCACATATCTAACCACACTCAGGACTGAAGAAGATGGAAGGGGCTCATTAAAGCCAATATTCCTCCTGAATTCTTGTTGGAATGGGTTTTGAAGTCTTAATTGTCATATATTTGATACTCAGGGCCCAACAAATGAATTTGATATATGCCTAGTATGGTATTTTCTATGAGATTATTCCTAAGGCGCCAAGGTGGAACACAAATTTTGCTAAACCTATGCTTGGACCACATGCTGATGGTGTGGTGGACTCAGTTGACTCGATGACTGTAGAATCACTGGAAAAACATATACATGAATTATTAGTGAATAAATCTACAATAGAGGAATCCAAGGCTTCCATGTGCTCACCCTTGAGTGCGAACATTTATACTACACAATCTACCCAAAAGGGAACTCAATGGCCTGGTGGAAAAAAGAACAAGGGTAAGAAGGATGAGGGAAATTAGAATAAGAAGAAACCCACAAACTATGCTGAGGGGCGGGGGGGGGGGGGGGGGGGGGAGGGGGGGGAAGAANACCTATTAATGTCCCTTAATGGATCAAGGATAGAATTTGTTGAAACAACAACAACCTACCTTCCTCAGAGGATGTGTTCTTACAAGGATAAAATGAAACTTCTAGTGATCCGAAGAGCATTGGGGGCATAGAAAATGATCCTTCTACTGATCAATCATATATCAATATGGTCTGATCCCATACCTTACTACATACCAAAGCTAAGATATATGAAACAGAGGCTCAAAAGAAAGATACACAAACTATCGAATCATTAGGCCCACTTTCAATTGATAAACCGACTAATACTATGTTGAAGCTATCGACATGTTTCTTCAAAAATACATTTCAAAACCATAACATGAGGGATGGTTTGAACTACTCATTTATAGAGGACTTGGCCCAAAATCCTTGTGCATTTTCAGCCTTCGAAGTTTTGCAAAGTTTTCCTTTGCATCGAGATGCACTTTTGGTAGCTATCTGTGGTATGGAAACTGTGATCCTAATTGGTAAGTTTAATATTTCGGATGTGAAACCATGCCTACCTTACTGTGTGTCCTTTTCGATTGATGTATTCCATGGTGGAAAATCATTGGACGAATAATGATAGAGAAAGGTGCATTCACATGTGTAATGTCAATTTCATGTTATAAATCTCTGGGATCCCCTAAGTTGGTCCCATCTAACACTTTGTTTACTGATTTCGATGGAAGGTATTTCCTCCGACATGGTATCTTGTCATCTTTTGAAATAAGTAGGGAAAATGGTCTCTGTAGAAATTGAAGTTGTTGATGCCCCTTTGGACTATAATTTACTTGTAAGACACCGGGTTCGACCACATGGTATTGAAATTTTACATGATGTATATATTGTAATGAATCATAGCAAGAGGCTCAAGGCCAAGGCCCTGCCATTGATTGATTTTTTGTGTATTGATGATCAAGGTTGATAACTATGGTTATGGTGCTAAGTAAGGCACACTACAGTTTGATATATCATGTAATTATACAATTTAATAAAATATAATAACTAGCTATGGAACTGCAATGTGAAAGAGATGGGGTATGATTTCACAACGGATAAGGTGGGGATTTAGTAAAAACCCAGAGCCTTAGGGTGAGGCCAGATGTTAATGGGAGAACCCTTGAACCCTCAGCTACCTTTTTGTCCCTTAAACACAATCATCAATTTCTTCAAGAATTTGGTTGAGGTAGTTAATGCCTTGGGAATAGAAGGGCATGGAAGGCTGATTGATTTTCTAAGCAAGTCTAGAAGTATGCATTCTAGGAAGATGCACTCTTGCTTATGCACTAAGTAAGCATGTGGATTCATTCCAATACTTCCTTTCTCTCAGTTGCGAGTAGTTTTTTTTTCTTCGTGGAGGAGCGATCATTTTGATCATACATGCTCACGCATTCACTCATTGTTCATTATTGAGCCCACAATAATGATTTTTCACTATGGTGCAGCGTGATCATGTGTTTTCTTCACTATATAGAGTGGCATAATAGGTTGTTGTATAGTGTTTCTCCTGAACTACAATGTTTTATGCAAACCTGTTTGTCTGTGTGTTGTAGAGTGAAGCCTGTGTTGCTGAGTTTCCTTGTGGGTTACTATGATATGAATCCTTGTTTTGGTATGAAAGACTTAGGAGTGGAAGAGGCCCAAAATTGGATGATAAACCTAGTAAAGAGAGGAACCTGACAAACGGATCAAGAGGGGATGGAAAATCCTTTATGCACACCCTCAATAGAACTCGAAGGGAAGGTGTGGCCTAAGGGAATTGTGTAGTAGTGAAGGGAATACTTCCTTGTATTGGGTGTGTAGGTATCGTGGAATGCCAACCTGGATAGATATGGTGTAGGTGTCTTTAGCTCTATGGGTGAGCTCACTAACTTAGCAATTATTCTTCCCCACTGCCTTAGCATCCTGAGAAATCCCAACTGTTGTTCGGTTTGGTTGAGTCTTGGTGTGCATTTGACCTGTGAGTGAGTCATTGCCTTATTAAACTGATAAACCAAACTGGAGGTTGGTTTGGCCATGTTGTGATGAAAACTGGCTATGTGTGAGCCTGTTGGTCTCTATTTCCTTGTGGAAATCATGCCCAACTTGGGGGTGGAAATGGTGTTAAGAGATTAATGAACACACTAGCCTATGGTTGGGTGGAACATTGCAACGACATAGCTATTTTTTGGACAACTTCATCACTAAGATAAGTATTAAGTTGTGTGTTCTATAATGTATTTGCTTATGATTTATTATGATCATGTTGTATGCTTAATGATGATTAAGTAGAAGCTTACTTCTTTTATTTTTTCTTGCATTTTACTTCTTTATATTCCTTGTGTTTTTGCAATACACTTTGCCTAAGTTCATGGAGGGTAGAAGCCTATTATAGAGTCAGAATGCATATGATTTAGTGCTTTCACCCCTTGGAATCCACATGGGAAAGGCGGAAGGTGGAAGATGGAAAACAAAAGTTGAATAGGGAAGAAAGTTAGTTTTCTGCTCCCCGGTATCTGACTATGGAAGGAGAAAAATAGGAAAGTTGAAAAGCATAATTTTTTATAAGGAAATGTCAATTTTTTGACTTCTGAGCCACTATGAAAAGAGGGAGGGAGGAAGGCAGAAATCAACAAACTAGGAAAAGTTGGTTTTCCAACTTCTGAGTTCCGAAGGAGGAAGGAGGAAGGGAGAAAGGCGGAAGGAAGAACTGTGGTTGAAGGACTCCATCGAATATTATGTTTTTGAATTTCGAGTTCCAAAGGTGGAAGGCGAAAGGAGAAACCATAGTTGAAGGACTCCGTTGGACGCCGATGTTTCTGACTTCCAAGTTTTGAAGGCGGAAGGAGGAAAGGTGGAAGCGTGGAAAGAGGTTTGAAATATGTCATCGTGTTTGAGTTCAAACTTTCGATTTTTGGGGGTAAGGTGGAAAGGTGGAAGGGTTGAAGGTTAATGTTTTCGTTATGTTCTATGTTTCAATTTTCAAGTTTCGTAGGGAGAAAGGAGGAAGGAGGAAAGTATAGGTTCAGTGAGGGAAAAGTGTTTCCAGTCACGAAAGGGAGATGTCAAGGGAAGAATGAGTTTTATAGTAGTTTCTAAGCCTACGAATGAAGGTTGAAGAGCGTGTTAATGTCCATGCCCTATGTTTTGAATGGAGAATAAGGGTTCTTGAAGCAAGTTTTTAATTTTTTTGCATTATGGGGTATGGGAACATTACAGGTTGGTATCAAAGATAATGGTTGCAACACTAGGTCTAGATGGGCCAAGTTAAATAGATGCAGAGAGAAAACTGCAGCAAGATAGAGTGTTATTTTAGTAGAACTGCTAAACCTAGATATCCTAACCAAATGTCCCAGACATTGTTCTATAAAGAAGCAGAATTCAAATTGATGGTGAAATCGATTCTATAATGATTTCATGGTCCATAAAGTTATTTTATCACCTCCTATATTTGTATGCTATATCCAATGGGGAGAGTACATGTCATTTACGCTCGTTTCCTATCAAGCACAACAAAATTTTCTTTGTCCGTGCTAGTTCTCCCAGTGAATCATTGTCATCCATTGATCTATTAGGGCCTCAACCTTGTCCGTTGATTTTAATCTCCGTTGTGGCGATTAATTTCCAATTTTGTAGTGAACTGTTGGTAAGTGATTTTGAATTCTGTGATTTTCCAAGTGTCTCTTAACACATTTTTGCAGAGTCATAGTGTTGATTGGAAGAGGTGGTTTTGGCTCATCCTTGAGAAATTATGGTATGAATTATGAACAGAATCCATATGAGCATGAGGAAGATGCTATGGGAGAAAATTTTCTAGTTGGAAATGCTAAAACAGAGTCCAATGGAAGGAGATTTCAAGAGACACCACTAGATTTTGCAGCCATGGTGAGAAGCCTATGGGTGGAGATGCAAAGCTACAGAGAAGATAACGAGAGAATGATTAAATCCTAGTAAGAGCAGAATCAATTGAATGTAGCCATGCTGCAGAGCTCGATAGACATCCATAGGCGCACGAACTTTGAGAATCAGGTAGTAAATCAAAAGGGAAGTAGGAGTGGTGCTAGAAGAAGAAAAATGTCTTCTAATGGATCATCTGACTTTGAAGGATCCAATGGGGGTACAATTTCTTCTTCTCACAGGAATAAGAAAAAGAGGCGCTACCAGAACAACTCACGTGATGAATTCAAGAAGGCTAAGTCTCCTACATTTGATGGTGAGGTAAAGAATGGTCAAGAAGCTGAAGCTTGGATTCCTGGGATGAGAAAATATTTCCAAGTCCAAGACTACTCTAGAAGTATGAAGGCTAGGGTAGCCATCTTCAATTTCACTGGAAGAGCATCCATATGGTGGGAGCACTTCAGGAATGTGAAGAAGATCAGTGAAAGGAAGATTGTGTGGAAGCAGATCAAGAAGTATTTTAGGAAAAAGTACCTCTCTGATAGTTACTATGATGATAAGATTAAGGAATCCCATGAGCTGAGATTAGGATAGGTGACCATGGAATAATATACAAATAAGTTCTTGGATTTGTTGAGGTATGTCGGGTACATCATAGATGATAAAGTGAATATTCAACATTTTTAGAGTGGATTACCTCAATCATACAAGGACGGGATAGAGTTTGATGAGGCTCAAACTCTAGAGGAGGCTATAAGAAAGGCCAAGTATTGCTATGGGAAAATCAAAGGAAAATATGATATGAATAAGGTTTGGAAGGACAAGAAGAAGGAAAATTTTTCCCAAGGGATGAAAGGTTTCAAACCTTCTCACTTCTGAAAGCAACAAAGGAAGGCATAACAAGCTGTGACTAAGCCAACGAGAGTGATGGATGATAGGTCAATAAATCCAAAAGAGATCAGAGAACCACTCCAATGTTGGAGATGTGGAGGACCCCATCTACACAGGAATTCTCCACTTGAGAATGGGTATTTGAGTCAAACTCAAAACATTCATGAAGCTACAACTTTGGATCAAGGAGCAAGGATTGTCCCTAGAATTTATGTAGTGCTAGAGGACCACCAAGAAGATCATCAGTCAACTATTTTTGAAGTTGCAGGTAAGATTGTTGAGCAATATGTTTTTGTTTTTTCCACCCTATATCTACTCACAGTTATATTACTACTAGAGTAGTTGAGATTTCTTATTTTAATAAGTTAAAGCATAGAAAGTCAGGTTAGTTCAACTAGCCAATGGAACTAAGAGAAAGGTGAGTGAAGTGGTAAAGAAATTCCCATTGGTTATGGATGGATTTATCACTTATGTATATCTGAATGTTCTACCACTTGGTTCCTATGATGTTCTCATTGGAATGGATTGGTTGGAAGCACACAAAGTTAAGCTTGATTGTTACAAGAATACTTTTGAATGCATGGATGAAGAAGGAAACCCAAGGTTTGTAAGAGGAATTCCAAAGGCAATCTATATTAAGTATGTTTCAGAAACGCTACTGAAGAAGTTATGTAGGAAAAATTTCCAGTAGTATGTAGCCCATGTGTTGGAGGTAGCAGAGAATGAAACTCCTAGGTTGGAGGGATTTCGTGTATTCTAGTAATTCAGGGATGTTTTTCTTGATGAAATTCCAGGGATTTCTCCAACGAGTGATATTGATTTCACAATTGAACTTGTGCTAGGAGTAACACCAGTGTCTAAGTCACCCTACAGGATGAGCACACCGAAATTTCTAGAGCTGAAGATGCAGTTGCAAAAGTTGTTGGAAAAAAAGTATCAGGCCATGTGTGTCCCCATGGGGAGAACCAAGGTTGTTTTTTGTAAAGAAAGATGGTACACGTAGGTTGTGTACTGATTATAGACAAATGAATAAAGTCACTATGAAGAATAAATATCCTTTACCTTGAATTGATGACCTCTTTGATCAAATGGGAGAAGCAAAGGTATTTTCTAAGATTGACTTGAGGTCTAGATACCATCAAGTAAGAATCAAGGACGGCATTAGAGGAAATTTCAACTCAGAATGGGCCTTTCAACCCTAATTCAAATTCCATGTCATCATGTGTTATCCAAAGAAATTAATTTTAATTTGAAATACCGTATAGGCCTTAAAAAAAAAATTAATATAAATTTGGGGATAGGTATCATAAAAAAACTACTTTTTTGTTCGTATTTTCAACATATCTCCTTGTGTTTTTACTCAAATTTCGATCGGAAGAGCTCGTTGGATGCAGAATTAAAGTCCTCATCCAACGAATACCCGTTCTACATACTTTTGATGGACCCCACTACCATAAAATCAAGAAATAACTAAAAACATGATGATGATGTTATCATCATGTTTTTCAGGTATTTCTTGTTTTTGGGGCAGTGAGGTCCTTCAAAAGTATGCAAAGTGGGTACTTGTTGGATGTGAAATTTAATTCTGCGTGCAACAATCTCTCCTGATTGAAATTTGAGTAAACACTCAGGGAGATATGTCGAAAATACGAACAAAAAAAGTAGTTTTTTTCTTTTCTTCCTCCAAAATTAATAAATATTATTTTATTATTTTCTTTAGGACACCCATTTTGAGTTTAAATTTCCTCTAATCAAGATATTCATAAGACAACATTTAGAACAGGGTATGGACACTATGAGTTTGTAGTGGTACCATTTGGTATCACAAATACACCAGCTACATTTATGTGTCTCATGAATAATGTTTTTAGCAAGTATCTGGACAAGTTTGTTGTTTTCCTTGATGACATTGTTATTTAATCTAATAATGAAGAAGATCATGAAGAAAAATTGAGGTTTAATTTGGAATTTTTAAGGGAGCATAAGTTGTATGCAAAGTTGAGCAAATGTGACTTCTATAAAGATAGAATTCATTATTTGGGTCACATTATCTCAAATGAAGGAATATCTATAGACCTTGAGAATATTGAATCCATTATGAATTGGCCAACTCCAAGGAATTTGACAGATGTAAGATATTTTATGGGATTTGTAGGATACTACATGAGGTTCATTGAAGGATTCTCCAAGGTTTCACATTCCATCACTTCTTTGCAAAAGAAGGGGATAAAGTTTGGATGGACACCAAGGTGTGAAGAAAGCTTCCAGCAGTTGAAGCATCTTCTTACACATGCACTAGTTCTGAAAATTGCAGACCTAGATTTTTTTTTTGTGGTGTGTACTGATGCATGTGGTCAAGGAGTTGGAGGAGTTCATATGCAAGGAAACCACGTGGTATGCTATCAGTCAAGAAAGTTTAAGGATCATGCGAAGAACTATGCTACTCATGATTTAGAACTTGCATCCATATTACTTTCTCTCAAGATGTGAAGGCATTACTTAATGGGAAGAAAGTTCGAGTTAAGTATAGACCATTGTGGTCTCAAATATTTGTTTGATCAACAAACTCTAAATGCTACGAAAGTTAGATAGCTGGAGCTTTTATGTGCGTTTGATTTTAAAATCAAACACATAAAAGGAAAAGAAAATAAAGTGGTTGATGCACTCAACAAGAAGGTGCATGAAATGCATATGTCATCTCTTAGTATTTTCTAGTCAGATTTGAGGCAACAGGTTGTTGATCATACTATTGAAGATCAAATGTATGAGCAGATTGAGGATAACTTGCAGCAACAAAATCCTGAAAATAAGTATGAGGGATATAAACTATAAGCAGATGGAATTCTTACCTATAAGAACATAATTTATATTCCAAAAGTACCTGAATTGAGGATAATTTTTGAGGATGAAATCCATCAAGATCCATATTCTAGACACTCGGGATATCATAAGACAATTGCTATAGCTAGAAAGAAACACTTTTTGTCAGTATTGAAAAATGACATTGCTGAGTATATTTCTAAGTGATTGAAATGTTAGTAGGTAAAGTTTGAACATCAACATATATCATGGATATTTCATCCTTTATAGGTTCCATGTAAGTTCCCATTCAAATAATTGCATAGAAGGACAATTCCATCAATCCTACTAGTTCCCTAGGTTGAATGGATACATTTGGAATTTTAATAAGGGAGCTAATAAATTATGTTAATACATTATAATGGGATAAATATTTAATAATGTATCTTATTAAATAATTGCAAGAGAAAATTGAGGTGGCAATGGAGCATGGAGACACATGGAGACACATGGAGACTATCAGGCCCACACAAGCTAGAAATTTGGTGCCACATGGCATCCTCCTATTGCAATTTCGAATCCATGAGAAGCCTAAAGGTTATTGGATGAGTTATAAGTCTAATAAAATTTTCCATATTCATTATAGGTTGAATTTCGGAGGAAACGTACCTTACATGGGAGAGGAAGAGTCATTTTGGAGCTAGTGAGACACTTGGACTAGATTACCTAGCTCTATGACAACAATGATGAAGATTCTATGACACCTATGAAACAAAAAAGATATGAAGGCTGGAATATTACATATATAACATGTTAGGTAGAAATAGAGCATCCAAGAGAGCTCTCATGGATTTTGGGAAGCTTAATGGGATCCAACTCGAATTTGGGGAAGGTGGAAGGCTAGGAAAGGGAGAACACATGGAAAATCATGAACAAACACCCTAATTCGAATTGGATTGAGTTTGTGGATGGATTTGGAAACTTAGAAGGCTAAGAATTTTTATAAAATACAGGAATCAACCAATATAAGGGTTTTTTATCATTTGATAAATTGTCATTTGTGAATTATGAGAGTTAGTGGATGACTAGTTTTCTTGCCTTAGCCAACTTCGAGGGTGAAATATTCCCATCCAAGTTGGTTTTTGGAGAGGCCACTCAGGTGTTTAAAGGAGATTTAATGTATTTTTAATTTCAGGTTGAATCTATAGGGAATTTCATGGGTTCTTCTACTGTGGCACTTCCTCTCAACCATTTCTTGTTTTATTTGCATATTCATGCTCATGGAGGGATTGTGCCTTGTGTGTTCTATTGTAATATTTGGGAGAGATAATATTGGTATATTTATGATTTAATCAGTTAAATATTCTATTTTATTAATTCTCATAAATTTTCAAGTCGAAATACCCAATATTTGTATGTCAAAATGACTTTTAATGAGCAAACAATGAACATTTCCACTCTATTTTGAAATATGCCATGGTAATGCTTATAATTTCGAATGGAGGAATGTCTATATGATAAATGAATGATGAATGGAATATAATTAATTTTAATTTCAATTTTAATTTTCAGTACTTAAGCATTGGAATCCATTTCACTCATTTTTATTGCATTGCGAGAATATTTGGTACAATTCCCCTAAGGGTCAAAATTGTGATTTGGGAGTTGTTTTGGAAAGAGTCATAAAAACCTGTATAAACTAAAACATGGTGCATATGAGAATTTAAAATTTTCCCTTACAAATCCCCTTCCTCTTTTCATAAATTCCAGTGGGTTTGGGAGCATCTTAGAAGCCATTTCTAGCATTTACTTGGGGGGAATTGGAACCCCAACTTGCTAGTAAAGACTCCTACTTTGATCAGAATATAAAACTAGTTTGAAAAAGTGATTGGAGGGTTATAAATAATATTTGAACATAATATTTAGTATTAATATCATTCATACACACTCTGATAATATTTGGGAGCATGTGTGCCAATTTGGAGACCTAGACATCAAACTGGGAAAAAAGTAAAAAAATTGGTCATTTAATAAAATTTCAAAAAGGGACATTACAAGTGGCATCAGAGCATGGTATTGGAACCTGATGGTATTAAAAAGGATTCAAAGTAATAAGCCACCACCATTATATCCTGAAGTTGAAGGTGTTTTTGTTGGAGAAGAAGAAGTAGTAGAAGAAAAAGTACATTCTGCTGAAACTATGACTAACAAGGGGAAGGGATGCACTGATCCTAAGAAGGTGGAATATATTAACTCATACAACCTCTCGTTTTTTACATACATAAGAACATGAACCAACAACTTATGAAAGGGTTCGAATTGTGTGTTAGCCAATTTGGAAGAAAATTAGGAGTAATAGGATATGGAAGTAGTTCATAATTAGAAGATAAAAATACAATGGGTGAGCATATTTTCTCAAGTACATGACCTCGTAATAGACCCCATGAATTTAATAGCACACCAAGGCGTATTGCACCTAAATTTCTTGTATCGAAAGAAGAGCCTAACTTCATATTTTAAAAGAAGCCTTGACAAATAGATGCACATGATAATAATCCTTTGCAAAGAGATTCAATTGACAAGAATAAGAAGGAAGGACTAAATAGGGATGATCTTCGAAGAAAAAAATTGTGCTTCACATGCTTTCAACCATGGACATCGAGGAATAAATGCACTAAGGGAAACACTTAATACATAGAAGTATTTTCTTATAATGATGAGTATGAAGGGATTATGGATTAATAAGGACACAATTCAGATCAAGAGGAATCATATGGGACAACACCTGAAGAAGAAAGACAAGAAGAAAATCATTCTTCATTGGACAAAGAAAGAATGGTAGTACTTTTAGCAGTGTCTCTCTATCACACTATTCGATGCAAGGGTGTGGTATTAGGACAAAGAGCTTTAGTTTAAGTAGATGGAGGATACACACATAAAATTATTGATGCAAATATGGTGGATAAAAGGAATATATGTACTAAACCATTCGATGGATTCACAGTTGTCATTCTTGGTCACAACACAATGCAGTGCCAAAAATGGGTTCCAAAGCTGCAAGACACAGTATGTAACTATACTTTTATTAATAGTTTTTATGTGGTTAACGTTGTTGATACTAATGTGGTTTTGGGAGTGCAATTGTTGTATTCTATAGGGGAGCATATAGTAAATTATCAAATTCCTGAGATGAAATTTCAAGATTCGAAAGGTGTACTAAGGGTTGTGAGGGGGAAGCACACTTACCTGAATCAAGTAGTGACTTGCAATAGTATGAAATCTATATTGAGGCATGGGGACATAGAACAGGATTTTGAATATCATATCACATCTCCCAAGACAAAGATAAAGTTTTTTGAACACCCAAAAGAGAGAGAGAAACTATTGAAAAAGTATGGAAAAGTTTTTAGAGATCTTCCACATGGTAGACCACCTGATAGAAGGGTTGAGAACAACATTGTTTTGGAGGAGGGGACTCCACCCATTCAGATAACACCTTATAGACATCCCAAGAAATTTAGAGATTATATTGAGAAGGCCATCCAAGAAATCTTATATTTGGGACTCATTAGACCAAGCTCTAGCCCTTATGCTTGTTTAGTAACGTTGGTGAAGAAAACCAACGGAACCTTGAGGATGTGTACAGATTTTAGAGCTCGGAACAAGAAGACCATGAAGAATAGTTATCCTATTCCTAGGATTGATGATCTCATGGATCAGCTATTTGGATCTAAATATTTCTCCAAAATTGACCTTAGATCAGGTTATCACCAAATTCGAATGAGGAAAAAGATGTGCAAAAGACTTATTTTCGATGTCATTATGGTCACTTTGAGTTTTTTGTTATGCCATTTCGATTAACCAATTCTCCATCGACATTTCAAGCACGCGTGAATAAAATATTTTGCAATCCGCTTAGAAGGTTTTTTTTTGTCTTCTTTGATGATATTCTCATTTATAGTAAACCTTGGAAAGATCATTTGCACCATCTAGAGATTGTGTTGAGAACTTTGCAAGACCAGTCCTTGTTTTCCAAGATGTCTAAATTTGAATTTGGGATGAAGTAACTATTGTATATTGGGAACATTATTGGGAAAGAAGGAGTGAAAGTACACATGGAAAAAATCAGGGCTATCTTAGAATGGCCATCACCAAAAAAACATCACCGAATTAAGACATTTCATTGGAATATGCACCTATTATAGAAATTTTGTCAAAGGGTTCTCCAAGTTGACTTCTCCACTCACTAATTTGACAAAGAAGGATGCTTTCAAGTGATATGAAGAGGTTGAAAATGCCTTCCAAAAAATTAAATAGGTGATGAGTATTTGTCCCATACTTGCGTTACCTAATTTTTCTAATCCTTTTGTTGTTGAATGAGATGGTTCAGGTGGAGGAACAGGGGATGTCCTAAAGAAAGGAAAACATCCTATAGCCTTTGAGAGAATAAATTTGCAGCGTCATGAAAAAATCTACTCCATATATGACAAATAAATGTTTTCCATCATGCATGCATTGTGTTATGACTCCAGGAAACTCCTCTAGGTTGTAGCTTGACGATGCCTGGTAACTTAAATGTTTTTATGTTTTTTCTAACTGGATCAAGTTAGATGACCTATAGGACCTCACACTCTCAAGACATGCATGAAACTCAATCAAGGATAAGGATTCTAAATACCACTATTCATAGGTTTGATAATATGGTGCAGAGATGGAGAACTTATCATGCAGGCAGATTCATACATAAAACATATATATCTAAATGGATAATCATGACAAGGAAGGTACTTATAATTCAAATAATCAATATGAAGATAGGATGACAGCTACCAGAAATCAAATAACATGAATAAACCTGAACAACGCATTCAAGCATAAGCACAAAACAGACAAGAAATGGAAGCTGAACATATGATAGCAAAAGATCTTATATTAGGTCATGAGAAATATGAGAAGATTGAAAATAGTAATAGTCTACAAGTGCCCGAAGTCGAACCCTTTCAATAAAATAAGGTTTAGGCTTTATAGCATTTACAAAATATTCAGATCCTGAAAAATTGGATCTAATTTACTAAAATAGACATAATAATTGTTTTTGCAGAATTAGGTTAAAAACCTAATTTAACTGCTAGCCTATCTAATTGTAAAACTCGTTCACTGTTTGAACCCTTTGATGACTGAAGTGAGTACTGGGAATAAACTGCAATTGGTCCTCTACTAGATAAGTCACTTTTTTCTATACAGTTAGTGTTTGTGACCCTTTCTTCTTTTATGTAATTGAAAAACTGGAGCATACCTTCCCTAATGTTGTTCTTCAGCACCTTTCATCTTTATACTTCATCCCTGAGCTAGTTATGTTCACCCAAAATTGGTCCTTTTTGCAAAAATTTGATCCTGTGCCTCTTTATGCTTTCCGTGGTTAAGGGATCAAAATTTCGGGTTTGTTAGCTACATAAAGCGCTGCTTTCGGTGGCTAATGAACCGCTTCAGTGTCTTCCTAAGCCATTGAAAGCCCTGTTTTTGCAAAATTTGTAACCAGCTCCAAAATTACACCTTTAAGTTCTGTTTATTATCTTCTTAATTTTATTTAGCCTGCTCAATGTTTGGAAGGTTAGCAGTAGTCTTGCCTGATTCTGGATTCTGAAGGGTTACTGCTACTTCAGTTAGGGTTTCCAGTGTAAGATGAGTGGTAGGGTTTGGTCTGGTATTCTTCACTGGTAGCCTCAGAAGCCTGATCATTCTGTATAGCCTAGTGTTGTCCTTCATGTATCTTAGGTTTCTTGTTTTTATCAAGATATACATTCCTCTCATCTCCAGGAAAGAATTGTGCAACTGCTTATTCCTCTTGGTCAATATAGCATTGTTTTTATTTATCTCTCTTTCTAAAATTTCCATCTCATACACTTGTCTCAGCAACTGATTTACTCTCTGTGCTGCAGGCTTGCTAGAAGAATCCTTTTCTACTGGTTCATGTTACTCTTTTAGTGTAGGTGATGGAAGTTCTTCATTTCTTGCTACAACCTGCACTGCTAGGTCAGCACCTTCCTCCCCTTCTTCTTTTGAACCTGAGTATGGCAGGTTCAAAATGTTTCCACTATGTGCTGTGATTTCCTTTCCCTTTTCACTGAAGTCTAGGTTTCTTTTAACCTGCTTGGTTTTAGAAGAGGAAGGAGGCTACTCTACTGTTGTTGGGGAGATAGCCCTTCTTTTCCTCTTCCCACTCCGGGGGCTTCTAGATTACTTTGAAAGAGACTTTCCCTTCTCTTCTGACTGTTGGCCTGTTTCAAAACAATTCCAAAACAAGAAATGTGTCCATGCCATATTTCTCGTCTTCAACAATTCTTATATAAGGATTTGTATAAGGCCATTATGGGACGATGTTCTAGCAATCTTAGTTGGATGAGCCTTCACCTGGTGTGCCATTTTTGCGAGGCTCCTGTGTAAGTAGAAAGGTAAATTCAGTGGGCTCTTTCCTGTGAAGTGGTTCATTAATTTGAAATGATAAATCATGGCCCTATTATGTCTACCTTCACAAGTTATATATACCATAATGGCCTTCAGTAATTGCTACCACCTCTCTTCTAGCCAGGTGGATGGGACACTTTTCTTCCACACCACCCCTCTGTGTTCAAGCTTCAAATAAGATCTGAACTCCACATCCTTAGTAATGGTGGTTTTAAACCACTTCTCCGTAGTTATTGGGAGTTCATTCACCTCTACAATTAGGGTTTCATCCACCATGAATTCCTCCTTACCTATGAGTGCCTTGGATCCATTGAAAGAGAGAGAAAATACCTCAACCACCTGTTGGTGTGAACCTTGAACTTTCTCACAAAATTTGTAGCATCCTGCATCTTTGAAGAACTGATAGACTTCTAGATGTGCTTCCAGGTAGCTGATGTCTCCTAATTCTTGCCTGAGAGCATGCCCTCCTTTCTTCATTTGTTTAATGTGCTCCTGAGTGCCTGTAAAAATTCAATTTAAGTTCTGTGGAAGAGGTTAGCAGGATGGCTTTCAGAGGTGGCTTCGAGTGGTGAGGATTTCTGCAATCGAAGGTGGAGTGTACTGGAAGATAAGGAACTGATTATAAGGGTTTTAACTGCTTGAGAAGTGCTTGAGTAAGAGGATGATGGAATTTGGTGATATCTTTGAGCCCACTTTCCCAACAATCATTTTTAATTCAAACTTGATATTCAGTGGATATTTTCTATAGTTCGTTGGATAGATGGAGGGAAAACTAAGGTTTTGAATCACATCGGTCACCATTAGATAAATAACGACCTCCTCAATCATTTACTTACACCTTGCTACAGTTTCCCTATCCTTTCGGTGGTTTATTGTGCCTAATAATGATCTCTCTTAGGATGACGAGTTTTGATTTGATGGCCAGTTAACCATTTCCTCTTTCATCCTTTTCAGTGGTTAAGGGAACTTAGGATTTTGTCTACTAGCTACCAAAATCTATGCTTTCGGTGGCTAATGAACCGTTGACATGTTCACCCAAGCCACCGAAACTTGATTTCCATACGGTCTTGTGAAACTCGCTTTCGACGGATTATATCCTTTTCATATCTCCTCGTTTAACTGCCGAAAGGTAGGCCTTTCGGTGGCTAATGAATCATCAACACTTTTACCTAAGCCACCGAAACTATATTTTCCCCAATTCATTTCATTTTTTTTTGGTGGTTAATTGCCTCCTTCGATTGCTTGCTAGATTGCCAAAACCAACACTTTCAGTGGCTAATGAGTTGTTTGAAAGTCTCTCCTAAGCCACCGAAAGCCCTTTTTATCAAATAACCGAATGAGCCATATTTCATTGGATAACCATGATCCTGTGTTAAACTATTAGCTGTCAAAACCAAAGCTTTTTGGTGGCTAATGAGCTATTGGAAAACTCACCTAAGCCACCGAAAGCTAAAACTTTCATTTTTGTCAAATATTGAAATACCAGGGATCCTCTACTTGTTAGTCACCTTAAAATCTTTCATAATATGACTTGAACTCTTCATCCTATCAAAAATAAATATTTTGAGTGAACTTATTAAGAAATCAATTTATTTTGGGAGATAACATCTGGCTCCTACTTGGGGATGGGAAACTTCCTGTGAGGTCCCAAGAACCCTAGACCAAAATGCCTTTCCTGGAAGACAACTAAAGAATTTAAAACTATCATGTAATGTTACATTAGGCATGGAGTTTATTTTGTAAGGAAAAAGAACCCACTAACTAATATTTTACAATAACAAGGCTTCAGAGCCTCAGATAAAATAGAGTTTCAGAAATTGACCATTTACTGGTCCATCGAACACCTCCTCCCCTTCCATATTTTTCAATTTGAAGGTGTTGTTCTGCTGTATCTGAGCTATCACAAAAGGGCCAATCCATAGAGAGAGCCAAACTTTCCATGTTTTCCCTTCTCCTTCCTAACAGTATCCCACTTGAGGACCCAATCTCTAACCTGAAAGTTGTCCACTTTTTCCCTTTTGTCAAACATGACCTTGATC
Organism: Pseudotsuga menziesii; assembly: GCA_001517045.1. NCBI lineage: Eukaryota > Viridiplantae > Streptophyta > Pinopsida > Pinales > Pinaceae > Pseudotsuga > Pseudotsuga menziesii. Next base: position 866,945 of record LPNX010066752.1, read on the forward strand.
TTCTGTTGATGAGCTTCTACCTTTCCTATCACTTGTTCCCTAAATTTGCAACTCCACCAAATCCATCATCCTCCTCACCATATCATTTGGTTCATCTTGCTCCTCCTGGAATAATTTTTCTATCAACAGAATTAGTTGAATGGGAAAAATGGCCTCAGTTCCATAAACTAATTTGAAGGGAGAAGTCCCTATAGATATTTTGTCTATTACCCTATTATCCCATAAAGAAAACTTCAGCTTAGAATCCTAGCCTTTCTGATTTGTCTCCAATAGTTTTCTGATGATCCTGACTAGGATTTTGTTGGATGACTCAGCCAAGCCATTGGCTTGAGGGTAATAAGATGTGGAATGTACCGGCTAAATTCCCATCGACTCACACATGTTAACCAATGCCCTGGATTTGAAAGTTGGTGCCTTATCAATTACTAGCCTCACTGGGCAACCAAACCTGATAAGGATATTCTCATATAAAAAATTCAGGATGACCTGATGAGTTGCATTCTTGGTGGGTAATTCCTCTATCCACTTGGTGAAATAGTCTATGGATACTGGGATCCATTTGTGTTGAAAACTGGATGAAGGATTAATTTCACCTATGAAATCAAGACCCCATTGCTGAAAAGGACCATTCACTACAATAGGTATAAGTGGCAAAGATCTAAACTGTTGCTTCCCTATGAATCTTTGGCACTGGTCACATGTTCTCACAAAGGTACACACATCAGCAAAAAGGACAGGCCAATAGTACCCAGCCATCAAAATATTGTGAGCTGTGATATTCCAATAATGATGGCCTCCACATGTGCTTGAATGAAAGTGATGCATGAATTGAACTGATTCTTCTTTATTTAGACATCTCAACAAAACACTAGACAGATATTTCTAATACAACAGTTTATCATTGACACAAAATTTAACAGACTTCAGTTTAAGGGTCCGTGCTTGATTTGGCGTGAGACCAGGAGGAACTTCTAATTTTTGCAGGAAATGAATAATACCTGAGTACCACTCACAAGAGGACAATTTTTCAGCTATTTGTTGAATGTCATTCTGATCCTAAACTAGTTCTGCTGCTACTTCAGTTTGCAAATTTGTTGAATTTACATAAGTGAAATTTATCCCCAGAAGTTCACAGTTTTCTTTAGCCATGAGTTTGGCCAGACCTTGGCCTTTCACCGGCTTGGTGGGATTCACCTCTATGTCAAAATCAATAAGCTTGGAAATCCATTTAGGTCTCTTTCCATCAATGTCAGGCTAAGTCAACACATCCTTTACAACAACTGAAGGGACATAGGCAAGGAATTTTGCATGTAGAATGTAAATCCTGAAAGTTTTCAATGACTTGATGAGAGCATAATCCTGCTTCTCAATGGGATCATACTTTAGTTCAACATGCCTCAATGTCTTACTGAAAAATGGAATTGGGTGATCAAGACCTTCATCTCCTTTTTGTAATAGTACAGCTGCCACTGTATCATAGGATGCAAAGGAGAATATGTAGAAACCCTTGGTATAGTCCGGACTAATCAGAGTGGGAGCTTCCATGATAGCCTTCTTTATGCCTTCAAAAAAAAATCTTGCTTTTTCAGTCCATTTGATTTATGCATCCTTTTTCAACATAGATGTTATGTGTTTTAACAACTCAGAAAAGTTAGGGATGAACCTCCTGACAAAATTTATCTTTCCCAGAAAGGACTGAATATCCCTTTTTGACCTAGGTATGGATAACTTCTGGATTTATTCAACCCTAACAATATCAATCTTCACATCCTCAGCTGAGACTATGTGACCTAGGAGTTTCCCCTCACTGAGTGCAAATTCGGATTTCTTAGGGTTGAGTGATATCCCAAATTTCCTACATTTCAGAAATACCCTCCTCAAGTGCTACGAATGTTCATGATGGCCGTGGGAGTAAAAAGTGAGGTCATCTAGGTATATAATGTCTTTCAATCCTACAAAATCTAGGTCCATGGCTCTCTAAAAAGTGGCCCCAGCATTCATCATTCCAAATGGCATTTTGGCATATATGAAAGTGCCCCAGGGAGTGATAAAAGCAGTCTTGTCTTGGTCATCAAGGTGCACAACAACTTGGTTGCATCTAGAGAAACCATCCATAAATGACATGATACTAGCCCCTGAGACTCTTTGCAACATGTGTTCCATCTTGGGTAGTGGATAGTTGTCTTTTTTTGAGCACTTGTTCAAATTTCTGAAATCCACACATAACCTAATCTCCCTGTTATTCTTCCTTACCACTACTAAGTTTGAAATCCATTTGGAATACCTAAGGGGAATTATGATTTTGGCTTTGAGGAGATTATGGATTTATTTTTCAATCATAGGTAATAGGAGAGGACTGATGGATCTCAACTTTTGTTTGAAAGGGATGGTTTCCTTCTCTAGGGGAATCCTGTGTTGGATGATATTGGTGTCATAGGTTTTCAAGTCACTGTACTCCTAAGAAAAGATATCAGAAAATTCTTTTATCAGGCCACAAAATTTGGACCTCTAATTAGCAGTCAACTCAGTGGACAGATTTATAAGTTTCAGATGACTTTGGCTACCTATGTTTTTCTCTTGGACAGCAGGGTCTTGCTCTTTTTTGGAAGGCTTGAGGGGTATATCATTATTATGAAATATCTCTTCCAAGGGTACCAGAACTTGAGGTATATAATTGCTAGGTAATCAAATAATATTCTAATCAGCTACGTTATCTTTCAACTTCAGCTGCTGGGATTCTTCCATGTTTAGGTTTTCTTGATCTATATGCATATCAGAGAATTCATCTACTTTCCTGGAGGAATTTACTAAGCCCATCATCATTCTCAAAAACCTTCCAAAATTTCACATTATCTGATAGGGAAGGTCTCTACTTGAATTGAATATCATAGCTGAGCCTAGGAGGTAAAGGGGGAACAAACAAACTTGTAGAGACAACAAGGAAATCAGCCAGGTGATTCATAGCCCTAGGTATATATGACAGTTCAAAAAACATGAAGGAGTCTCTAAGTTTCCATACCTCACCCTATAAGCCTCCAGTCTGACATTCTTTGCTTAAAAGGTGTTGTTGACTTGCTTTATAATAAGGTCTGCATATCCAAAGATCTTCATGCACATGATCCCCATTTCCTTGGAAGCTTTCACTCCTAATAGCAAGGCTTCATATTATTCTATATTGTTAGTGGTTTTAAAATTAAGCTTATAAGACAGATGAATAGTCTCTTTGGATGGAGGGATCAACACTACACCTGCACCTGCTCAGGCTTGACTGCTAGCCCCATAAAAATACATGTTCCAGACTGATGTGGTCACTTCTTTGGGCTACTGACAGATGGGATTAGTAAGCTGGACTGGTATTTGCTAAGAATCATCTATTTGCAGAATGCATGAACCAAAATCTATGTCTATTGCATAGATGGGGTGGTTCATTGAATTCTTTTCTTTGCTTATGATGTAGGCAAGCTGATTATCTCTGTAAATCCTCTTGGTCTCCCTTCAAAACATTGGGATTGTAGCATATGTAAGGTCCATCTGAAGGGTACCACTCAGCCTTTTACTCCATGATCGAGACAGTAAGAGACCAAATTTAGGAGGGATATCAGCCACTACAATGTCCATCACTATGCTTTTGGAGGGTAGCTGAGATAGGTTTACAACAAGGTCTTTGATGAGGCCCACGCACTTGACCTTTCTGGAGTCAAAGGAGAACATAGCATGGTATGGTTTTGTAATTCTAAGGAAAATCTCATCCATCACAGCTTTTGGAATTAGGTTATCGGAAGCTCCTGAGTCCAATAAACAGTTATGAAGGAATTTATCATGGATATTCAAAGATATGTAGAATGGTGGGCAAGAATAATCTAACTCTTCAATCATAGGGCCTAGGGTTACAATAGGTTTATCATCTTGCAGATTGACAAAGTCAGTGTCTATATGTATCTTCAGTTGAAAGGACTTCAATATTGAATATTTGAATGCATCATTTTTCATTAGCTCTCTTGATGGGAAAGGGATCTTCAATTTCTAAATTTCTGACTCAAGATTGAAAGAATAATGCAATTTATCAGGAAAACTTACCTCTTCTAATGGAGCTTTGAGTTGGACAGGATCAGGTGTTGATGAATGTACTAGCTTTTTCAGTTGTTTGGGAATGACATCCATATTATTTGGTGGAATAGTAACCTTTTTAGCTGGAGCAGTAGGCTTCTTTGCAGGAACAACATTCTTCTTAGGGGAAGCAATCAGCCTAGACCTCATATTATAACCTCCTTGATCATCTACTTGATATACTGGTTCTTCACTAATTTGTTCATCCATTAGGGCTTCCTCATATTCTACCTGTGTCAAAAAAGAATAGTAAACTTCATCCTCCATGCAGTTGATGTTGTCTTCATCCTCTCCTTCTTCTTGAATGAACTCTGGTTCTTCTTCTAGTACAACATTCTGAAAGGGAGCTTTGATTCTCTGATCTTCAACCTGATTCCTCTCCCTTTGAAGGATCTGGAATGGGGGGTTGCCTCTTATGTAAGGGACAAAATTAGGGTTTCATAGAACAGAATCACTTAGCCCTTTACCCCTCACAGGTATATGCCCTCGGTCTTTTAGCTTTGACATTTCAGCATTCAAATTATCCAATAGTTTGGCCATTTTGTCTATTTTTTTCTTTGATGAAGAAGCCCCAAGAGGGTCTATGGGTTGCTTCTTCCCATATATCTTTCCTTTGACCTTCTGAGATGCTACAATGTTAGATTCTACCTCTAAGGCAGCATCCTGCATGAGTGATAGGGAGGCATATCTCCTCTCTTTGAGAAGCAGGCAGAAATCAGAGTCAAAGGAATTTCCATAGGTGATTCTAGCTGAGGTATCAGTGGGCTTGATCTTAGTGGGGATCTTTCTGAACATATTGTTAAACCTCTTGGTGAAGTTGGAGATAGACTCCTCATTCTCCCTTTTCAAGTTGCTAAACTCAGTGATATAGTAGAGGTGGCCTCTCCTCTCTCCCCAATGCTTTAGAAATATGTCCTCTAGGGCTTCAAATACTGCTACTGATCCAGCAGGAAGTTCTTTGAACCATTTCCTAGCCTGACCATCTAGGATTTCCACAAAAACCCTAGTCCACACATCTTATTGTTATATATTTGTGTTCTTAGCATAACTGTAGAATGCTTCTAGATGATCTTTAGTTGTGAAATCTCCCTCTCCTGTAAATTTAGGCATGTATTTGAGATAGTCTCTAGTGGGCATGGTTGACAGGGGGTTAGGTGAATTCAAAGGGCATACCTAGTTACCAGGATCCTTTGCATTTTGGTTAGAGGGGCAGCCATATTGGAAATGGATATGGAAAGGGTGGAAGAAGATACTACTGATGTGGGTGGTATTTGAAAGTGTTTTGGTGGTAAACGTATCCCAGTGGAGTCACCAGGGATTAGATCTTCACAAGCAGCAGTGCTTGAAGATACCCAGACCCTAAAATTTTCTAATGTATTTATAAATTCCTGAGAATCAAATGTTTCAGTAGAAGAAATAATCGTAGGAATATCTCTTGAAATGCTTGATGTAGCTTCCTTTGCAGCACTATTGGTCTGCCTTAGTGAATCCCTAGCTCTTCTCAGAATCTCTTTTAGATCTGAAATAGGTGTTGCAGGTGGCCCTTGAGGGTTTTCTCTTGTACTTGGTCTTCTTGAAGCCACCTTATTTCATCGGATTCACCATATAGATTATTACAACCAAAGTAGTGTCCAAACTTTGTTTATCATCAAAGTAGGATCTATGTCATCTCCTAGAGAAGCTGAGCTTCAGTCTCCTTTCCCCGACAACAGGCAACTTTGTTATCACTCTAGGAAACTCCTCTAGGTTGTAGCTCGAGGATTCCTGGTAACTTAAATGTTTTTATTGTTTTTCTAACTAGATCAAGTCAGGTGACCTATAGGACCTCATACTCTCAAGACATGCATGAAGCTCAATCAAGGATAAGGATTCTAGCTACCACTATTCAGAGGTTTGATAATATGGTGCAGAGATGGAGAACTTATAATGTTGGAAGATTCATACATAAAACAGATATATATAAATGGCTAATCATGAAAAGGAAGGTACTTATAATTCAAATCATCAATATGAAGATAGGATGACAGCTATCATACATCAAATAACATGAATAAACCTGAACAAGACATTCAAGCATAAGCACAAAACAACCAAGAAATGGAAGCTAAACATATGATAGAAACAGAGCTTATATTAGGTCATGAGCAATATGAGAATCTTGACAATAGTTATTGTCTACAAGTCTCCAAACTCAAACCCTTTAGATAACATAAGTCTTAGGCTTTATAGCCTTCACAAAATATTCAGATCCTAAAAAATTGGATCTGATTTACTAAAAATAGACATAATAATTGTTTTTGCAGAATTAGGTTAAAAACCCTAATTTAACTACTAGCCTATCTAACTGTAAAACTCATTCACTATTTGAACCCTTTGATGATTGAAGTGAGTACTGGGAATAAACTGCAACTGGTCCTTTTGTAGATAAGTCATTGTTTGCTAGACAGTTAGTGTTTGTGACCCTTTCTTCTTTTATGTAACTGCAAAACTAGAGCATACCTTCCCTTATGTTGTTCTTCAGCGCCTTTCATCTTTATAATTCATCCCTGAGCTAGTTATGTTCACCCAAAATGGGTCCTTTGTGCCAAAATTTGATCTTGTACCTCTTTCTGCATTCGATGGTTAAGGGATCAAAATGTCGGGTCTGTTAGCTGCCGAAAGAGATAATTTCGGTGGCTAATGAACCGCTTCAGCGTCTGCCTAAGTCACCGAAAGCCCTGTTTTTGCAAAAAATTTAAGCAGCTCCAAAATTATGCCTTTAAGTTCTGTTGCTTTTCTTCTAACTTTTATTTAGCTTGCTCAATGTTTGCAAGGTTAGCAGCAACCTAGCTTGATTTTGGATTCTGAAGGCTTACTGCTGCTTCAACTAGGGTTTCCAGTGTAAGATGAGTGGTAGGGTTTGGTCTGGTATTCTTCACCTGCAGCCTTAGAAGCCTGATCATTCTGTACAGCCTAGTGTTGTCCTTCATGTATCTTAGGTTTATTATTTTTAGCAAGATATACATTCCTCTCATCTCCAGGAAATAATTGTCCAACTTCTTATTCCTCTTGGTCAATATAGCATTGTTTTTCTTTATCTCTCTTTCTAAAATTTCCATCTCATACACTTGTCTTAGCAATTGATTTACTCTCTGTGCCCATAGCTTTCTAGAAGAAGCCTTTTCTACTGTTTCATCTTGCTCTTTCGGTGTAGGTGATGGAAGTTCTTCATTTCCTGCTACAACTTGCACTACTAGGTCAGCACCTTCGTCCCCTTCTTCTTCTGAATTTGAGGAGGCCAGGTTCAAAATGTTTCCTCTCTGTGCTATGATTTCCTTTCCCTTTTCACTGAAATCTAGGTTTCTTTTAACCTACTTCGTTTATAAGAGGAAGGATGTTGCTCTACTATTGTTGGGGAGATAGCCCTTATTTTCCTCTTCCCACTCCCGGGGGTGCTAGATTTCTTCGAAGAAGACTTTCCCTTCTCTTCTGGCTGTAGGCATATTTCAAAACCATTCCAAAACAAGAAATGTGTCCATGCCATATTTATCCTCTTCAGAAAATCTTGGATAAGGATTTGTATAAGGCCATGGTGAGACAATATTCCAACAATATTAGTTGGCTGAGTCTTCACCTGGTGTGCCAATTTTGCTACGCTCCTGTGTTATCTCAATATAGTTTTGGCTATAAGCATTCAATGTCTATGAGTGGAAGGATGGATAAGAAAGTGGAGGGTGGAGGGTAGTGTATGTTTTCCAAGGGTAGGGTAAGCTAGGGATGGATAAGTTAGTTTATTGTCACTGCAAATTAGGTTTTCTAGGGGTAGGATTTTCAGAAGCTAGGGCTTCTACAAGCTCAAAGAAATGAGATAGGGTTTAGATACAATTCAAACTACAATCTAGGGTTTTCAAGCTAGGGTTTAGATACAAGATAAGGTTTGTATGGGCTAGGGATTCTATAAACTATGGTTTCTATAAGCTAGGGATTCTAAAATCTAGGATTTCTACAAGATAGGGCTTCTGCAAGTATTAAATTAGAGTTTTATAAGCAAAGGTTGGTGGGTTTGAGTAGGTTATGTGGTTTAAGTTAATGTAAACTATATTATCTCAATATAGTATATCCTATACATTAGAGGAATTTTGGGGTCTAAAATGGGCCTCCTAGGGAAAATAATAAAATAATATTGATTAATTTTGGAGGAAGAAAGAAAAAAACTACTTTTTGTGTTCGTATTTTTGACATATCTCCCTGTGTTTTTACTCAAATTTCGATCGGGAGAGCTCTTTGGATGTGTAATTTGATTCCGCATCCAACGAGTACCCACACTGCATACTTTTGACAGACCCCGCTACCACAAAAACAAGAAATACCTGAAAAAACATGATGATGACATCATCATCACGTTTTTTCAGGTATTTCTTGTTTTTGGGGTAGCAGGGTCCATCAAAAGTATGCAGTGTGGGTACTCGTTGGATACAGAATCAAATTACGCATCCAACAAGCTCTCTCGATTGAAATTTGAGTAAAAACACAATGAGATATGTCGAAAATACGAACAAAAAAAGTAGTTTTTTTTTAATGACAAATATGTCAATTCAACCATTATGGTTGACTTATTTTATTGAAATTCTATTGGTTCTTGAATTCGAACTCACAAAAACTTATTTTGGCATGTTTTCTTATAAGGCCCATTTTAGACCCCAAATTTCGTCTAATGAATGTTTAGTGTCTCTACATGGTCGGGTGGATAATATACTAGAGGGTAGATGGTACTATAGGTTCACGTAAGGTATGATAATCTATCGATGGATAGGTTAGTTTATTGCCAATGCTAATTATGGTTTCTATGGTCATGGTTTTCATAATCTAGGGCTTCTATAAGGTCAATGATATGAGTTAGAATTTAGATACATGTTAGACTACAAGCTAGGATTTTCAATCTAGGTTTTGTGCAAGCTAGGTTTTAGATAAAAGCTAAGGTTTGTATGGGCTAGGGATTCTACATGCTATGATTTCTACAAGCTAGAGATGCTACAAGTATTAAATTAGAGTGCTTTAGGCCAATATTGGTGGGTTAGAGTAGATTATATGGTTTAAGTTAATGTATAATAGTATCTCAAGATATTCTAAGATATTAATGTTTAGTGTGTAGGCATGGAAGGGTAGATAAGGTAGTGGAGGGTGGAGGGTAGTGTAGTTTTGCGTAGGGTAGGCTAAGCGAGGGATGGATAAGCTAGTTTATTGTCAATGCAAATTAGTGCTTCTAGGGATATGGTTTGCATAAGCTAGGGCTTCTACAAGTTCAATGATATGAGTTAGGGTTTAGATACAAGTTATACTACAAGCTATGGTTTGTACAATATATGGTTTAGATACAAGTTAAGGTTTATTTGGGCTAGTGCTTATATAATCTAGGGTTTATACAATCTAGGTTTTCTAAAAGTATTAAATTAGAATGGATTAGGCTAAGGTTGGTGGGATAGAGTAGGTTATGCAGTTTAAGTTAATGTAGACTACATTATCTCAATATATTATAGTTTATAAAGATTTACTGTCTAGTCATGGCATGGTGGATAAGATAGTGGAGGGTAGAAGGTAGTGTAGGTTCTTATAGGTTAATCTAAGAGAGGAATGGATAAGATATATATGATAGGTTTGGTAGGGTATTCTAGATAGTTGAGTAGTTTAAAATAATCTATGGTTAGTTTAAGTATATTTGTTGGTTCAGAAAGGTAGTTAGGATTAGTAAATGGTTTAGGTAAAGGGCATATTAGGTTATATTGATGTATTTTAGATTCCATTATGGTTAGGTATGCGAGGTTAAGTTATAAACTGAGGTTGGTGTATTTTACACTATATTATGGAAATTTTCAAGGCTAATATATTAAATTAAAAAGATATACTCAAGTTTTCCAAAAATCTCATTACTTTGAATGTAAGAATATAATGGATTTATTAATTTTAAGACATTCTTACATGAATATTACCATGAAAACTAAGAAAACATATATAAGATTGCAAATGAAAAATTAACATTCCTCTTTGTCCTTTTTTTCACATAAATACTATTTGGTCCCATGGAATTTGTTATATCGTTCCCAAGTTACTATATAATATCCTTAAGATTGGTGCCTATGTGAGGCCATTGGATATCAAAATTTATTTATTTCATTATGAACAAAGTGCATGATGATTTCTAAAAGAAATAACAAGAGCTTATAATTGTAAGGTGTTGTATGGGTCATTTCAAAAGGTTAGATTTTGGATATATTTAATTTTAGATGAATCATGAAGGACAATATTGTATGCAACTAATCTCTATTGCATTCATCGTATGATTTTTATTCATGCCATTCATACTCAACCATATGTATTAAAAGCGTAATATTTTTTTATCAGGAAGCTAGAGATAACAATAGACAAAAAGATGCAAATAGATACAGCATGCATATAAATCACATAAGTGAATATACATGTACATATAATCTACAAAACTCATTGAACATATAATTTTTTTGGAAAAAATGGAATATGGTTCCCAATGTACACATAATGGAAACTCCTGTAGTATAAAAAAGTCTAGAAACTTGTGCCCTAGATAAAAAAAATACATGGCAACCCATGCCCAAAAATGCCACATTATGGATAATATGCATAACATGGAATATTAGGCATCCTTCCCACCACCAACACTCCCATGTGCATCTCCAAAATCGATGTTTCTCTTCTTGGAGCTAGAGGAATCTCAATCATTCTTCCATCTAGGAGTAGGCTGTCTCTCCAGAATCTAAAACAAACACAGTAAGATATTATCATTTTCATGCATTTGAAAAATTAACACATTTTTAAAATAAAAACATAATTGAAACCTTAATTAAATCACCACCGATGGGAATGGAATTCATGAGGCGTTTTTTATCCTTAATCTAATTAGCCTCTCGAAAATGTTGCCTTGCAACATTTAGAGAAATGAGTTCATTGAAAAAATTAGTTTCCTAGAATTATTTTCATTAATCCTTTGCAATATTTTTAGAAATTAACTTAATTCTCACCGTGAACACCTTAGGAAATGTAGATGATTTGGATTAAATCCTTAGGAGGTGGAGTAGTGGGCTGGAAAACCTAATCTGATTTAGCTATGGAGGAGGGGGGCGTTTAGTAGTACTTATTATAGATGGAATCAGTATAGATGTATGAACAAACGTTGTAAGAGTATATTCCACAATTGTGACAATAGGGCATGGTATAGAGGGTGGACAAGGATGTGGTGAATGATGTACCCCTTCCAACTATAAGATAGTGGGGAGTGTTGTAGAAGGGAGAAAGAGGATGCTGAGGGATGGTGGATAGGAGGGAGGTTTTGAATAGAGGGATGAGGGTGAATTTAAAGTGGGATGTGGATGAAAGGGGGAGGGTTGATGGAAGGTGGAGCGTGGAAGAATGGTGTTGGAGGGGGTTTTGGGATAAGTTAGCTTCAATGTTGCGAAATATCAAAAAACACCACGCAAGTGAAAGATGGCCCACAAGGCAGAAGATATACTATTTTGAATATTTTGTATCACTTTTTGTACCTTTGTACCATATCTTGCGGATATTGGTCATTAGTTGGTATAATCAGTTAAGATAATAAAAATTACATAAGAAGGTAAAAAAATTTATGCAAAATTAAAGTTAAAAATGTCAGTGACAATATTGTGTAAGGTGCTGAAAATACCTCTATGTGAAGTGACACAATTTCAGTTGTAGTTGTCATTGTTGCATCCATATTAGGATATCCTATGTTCTCCCACAACAAATATGGAATCTTGAATCTAAATAGATGTAGATTGAATTAACAATTTAATTCATACACACATTAAAATTACTTTACCAATACTCAAGTGATGAATAAACATAAATTTAAAAACGTGATAACCTTCTCCATAAGGTTCCTTCAATCGGGACAATGCAAGTTGCTGTTCAGGGAAAATCTACCTTATGACCTAAAGGTCTGGGGTCACCAACATACCAATACCAAACTTGTATACATACAACTATCTAGAAATTTGAGACAGAAATGGGGAAGAAAATTATTGTACCTTGTTTATGAAGGCCAGTACTATATTTTCTCCTTCAATCCAATGTTTTAGAAACTTTAAGGGATCTTTACACCTGCAAAAGAGATAGATGTCCTCCTACAAAATATTAGTTGTTCTATAAGATATTAATGAAATATTATAATTGCAAAAAGATAACAATATAATTCAATAATCATAACACATAAGAACATTGATGCACCAATTGTGGAAGAAAATCTCTATTTATTGATAAATAGTAGTGAAAGATACAACCTATATCTGATACAAGATCTCTTCTTATAGTCAAGGAACTGAGTTCTGCTACTCCAAATCTGCAAGGGTATTCCTCTAGCATAACCTTGCTCTCTTCAGATATATCCTTAACCTCAACCCCTCCCCTCTATTTATTCTTTGATGAATAAGAGGAGTTACAAAAGTTAATATGGTTAGGGAAGTTGGGAATGTTATGATTATGAGCCCAATTGTCTCTAAATAAGCATGGTTTTATTTTTAAATTTTGGATTAGGGTAACTGTGGGTGTGAATACTAGCAATTTGTGAGTGAACCGTGACTTTTATGAAGGAAACTCGTGAACGAAAAATTTGATCATGTAATCGCGGGTTGTATATATGGCTACACACAAATGCTTCATGAGATAGAATGTCAATAGTAGAGATTACACCTTAAGAACTTTATAAAACATGGGAAAGGATGGTAGGAACACGATGCATCAAGGCACATGCTCATCTATAGTTTTTTTTCAACTTCTATCCATTGTGTGCTTTTGTGTACCGATGCATTGAGTGTCAGTACTCAGACGAAGAAATTCCATTTATGAGTATAATAGATCCCCCCTAATGTATCAGGTCAAAGAAAAAAAATAACCAAAATACATCACAAACTTTATTCTTGGAGAACTCAGTTACCAAGGCCATAGAGAGGTACCTGAAACAAACAGATAAACGTCATGTACAAAATCATTGTTGAGGATGCCATGTTCAATAAATTGGAGCAATAGCGTCTTTAAAATATTTGATTACATCATATGGTATAGGCAACAAGGATACCTATGTAGTACAATAGTGGATCAAAGCCACAATATAGAATGATGAGTCTTCAATATCTAGAAGTAGTTTCACAAAACATAACACAATATTACACAACTTAGGTTATTGTAATCTAAGGTGGTCATCCAAATTCATAGTAACCAGTACAACTCCTACCATGTGAATATGTAATCTAAAGTCGAACATGGAAGGAATTCATTAGAGTGTCAGTAAATAAGTGATGGCGACAACTGAAGCAAAGGAGTTCACCAATATGAGTAGTGAATCCTAAGGTACCAACTTCGAAACTCTAGGTATTCGTCTTCGGGAGATACTGATGAGAAACTGTAGTGTGAGGAGGAAGGAAATGAATCCTTAAATAGATCACGAGAGTAACTAGAAGAATAGATGAGGGGAGGAAGACACAAGGAATTCTCATAGATAATGATGATGGGAATCAGGATGACCAGACAGAGGTAAGGATCCTTGAATAGTGACCATGACATAAAGATAATACAAGGCATATTTAGACTTTCATATAAGACAACTAGACTTATATTTCTTGTAGGAGACATGATCAGATTCCCCCTGTATAAAAGACAATTGGAGGAGTAGTAACTTAAAGTGATAACTGAATTGGAAGTGGAAAAATGAGACATGAGTATCGGGAAGTTCAAAAAGTGCTTTGTTCAAGGATAACATGTTTCCATTGTTTACAACCTTAAGAGTGAAATTATTCCTTTCCTTTCTTGTTAAGTTTTAACAATTCCAAGAAAGTAAACGCGAGTCTCTCTTTATTTTGGACAAGCTTGAAGATGAGAGAGAATAATGCTTGATATGTCACTGATTCATGGATTCTATGAGTGTGATTAGTAGATGATCGTTGGTGTTTTCATAGTTTTGAGAGTCTGAAAACTCCAAAGAAGACTCTACGGGGATGAATTTTTGTAAATTTAGTGTCTTGAGTCCAAAAAAGTATAAAACAATCCACATGAGAACTCTATTAGCTTTTGAAGAACTAAGGTATTGTTGATGTAATTGTAACTTTTAAATGTATTCACTTGTATATCTTATGTATTGTACCCCGATGTTTATTCCGGGAAGCATCTGTAATGTAATCGAGTCATGTCATGCCCCGATGTTCCCATCGGGAGGTTCTATAATGTAAACAGGTCATGTAAAGTAATTGTGGGTAACCCTCCTATTGATCAAGGGTTAAATTCCCCGTAGTTGTGGGGCCCTAGGGTTATTAGACTATCCTAGAGAAGTCGACCCAAGGTGAGTTATTGTAAGTCGGGGCAATAGTCCCCACCATTGTGTTAAGGATAACCCTCCTTGTTAGTCGGAGGGGAAAAGTCCCCACAAGTTGTGGGGCACTAGGGTTATTAGACTCTCCTAGAGATGTTGGCTCTAGTAAGTAATTGTTAAGTGAGTTCGACATGTCAGAGTGGAAATTAAGTGAATGAAAGAATATAAATAGAGAGTGATCCTCTCTATTTATCACACACACACTCACTCATTGGGGCGCATGAGTGAGAGAGAAGTTGTTGGGATTAGAGAGAGAGAGACTACTGCTATCGAGAGATCATATTTATGTTTTTGGGTTTTACTTTTGGTTCTGATTCTACCTCTCAGGAAGTTGTGGGTTTTTCTGCTTTATGGTTTCCCTAAGGAAAATATTTTTGTTCATAGTTTCTTATGTTTTATTGCTGTGCATGTTATTCTCTTAGATAATATCCTAAGATCATAATGCTAGCTTTAATGATAAAAATCTAACATGGTATCAGAGCTAACCTGAGAAGCTAGGGATTCTTACTTTTTGGGTCTCTCTCCAAAAACCATCAACAAAAGTATGCTAGGCTGACTCTCCATTGAAAGGCGCATCTTTATGTCGAAGCAGAATTCGATTTCGGACATTTTTAGTTTTTGGTGCGGGAAGTTAGGGATTCTTACAGAAGATTAATTTTGAGTGATCCTAGCATAGGATTTATCTCCTCATCAAAATCGAATTTTAGAGACCTGGGTTGATATTTTTGGTTAGGTATAACTCCAGGAAAGTCAAACCCTAGTTTGACCCCGAGATGGAAAAACCCTAAATACTAAAACTGATAAGGTTTGGTATATTCTCTATATCTCAGGATTGGAGAGGGATCAGGAGCTGAAACATTCACAGGCCTAATATCAAATCCTGATTTACATTGTGTCAAAAATTCAGCCTTCGATTCGCTACATTCTGGGAGATAAGATCCCTCCAAGTTAGGGTTCCAGCCTCTTCCAGGATTCATCCCTAAACAGAACACCTAGGGAGAATTTCAATATCTCGAGCTAAAAAGGTCCAAATGAAATTTCTAAAGATGTTATAGAAATGGAATGGACTGTACTTTCTATGGTCCATGTTTTATACCTAGAAGATGAAACATTGACATGTGGCAGTCCATAAAACTTCACTATTCTGAACAATCCTGTAACAGGTCACCTTGGAAAAATGATCATAAGTCCCAATTGGTGAAACCAATTCTGATGAAACCTCTCGTTTTGGAATAGGTCAAGGTGAGGCTACCTCAGTTCGAATTTTCAGACATAGAGGAGTAGTAATTTTGAATATATTGCAGAAACAATATCAGGAATTTCTGTAAAAGAAATTGGAAAACTAGGGCTTCCTCTTCCGGGAGCTTCCCTCAACTATTTTCAGAAAAGGAGTACATTAGATAGATCACCATGAAGAGATCTATATTTATATCCAATAAGATCTGAAATATTCCATGTTTTGAAAATTAGGGTTTCTCTGACAAACCCTAGATCAGCCAGCTCTGGAACCAGGACGAACACCTCAAATCAGTAAGATCTAATATTTTGTTATTTTCATTTGAGGTTCTCATTTCAAAGTGATCTACCACATCAGATTGATGATAATCTTGGTGAAATTGACAACTTCCAACCATGGAAGTAATTGATCTCTCTGAAGAAAATGAATTGGATAGTTACATAAGTAGAGAGGTTCTAGTTCCAGAGGGAGTGAAGGATAAAATCCTTACACCAGAAGAACTTGGTCAAGGCCAATAAGATCATTGTTGATTCAATCACGGATCACCTTATACAACAACTGTCTTCCCTACAGACACCAAATGAGATGTTTGATTCCTTGACTAAGCTATTTGAAGGGAAGAACATAAATCAGAATATGACTTTGAGAAACCAGTTGAGGAATGTGAAGATTTAGAATGCAGAGACCATACAGTCATACTTTACAAGGGTCTCTCAAATCAAAAAACAAATTGAAGCAATAAAAGAAGAAGTGAAGAATGTAGAAGTGGTGATAGCCACCTTGAATAATATCCTAGGATCATCGGATTCATTCATGCAAGGAATGTGTGCCAAAAGGAAGTGATTACTTTCAGCAGTCTCTGGGAAGAAGAAGAAGCTCAACTCATAATAAGAGAAAAGAAGATGGGAGCAACTGAAGATAAAGATTTCACGATTCAAAGAAGATCCCTCAAGCGATGAGGAATATGAAGAACTCAACTCTTGAAGAACCTCTTATCCACCTTAGAATTTGGATAAGAAACGATGATATTATGAATGAAGAAGATGATGAAGCCGAAGGAGTCTTCCCATGAAACAAATAAAGATAAGTATTCAATTGTCATTTCATGATATTGTTTTGTTATGGATCTGTTTATATTCAGTTAATGTATTATGCATGATAGAATGTTTGCATTAATGATAGTATAATACTAATATGCATGTGATGGGTAAGTAGCTAATGATTTTATACAACTCTCCATTACTGCTTATCTAGAATGAAACCTCTTCGCTAACATATTGGATTAGTGCACAATATCAATGTTGTCCTGGTAGAGATGGAAGGCATCTAGAAAGTTTCTGTGAGATATGGATGAATGTTGTATTCGCTAAAATAGTTACATAATCATATATCTTGATGCAAAAGAATTTTTCATTATGACTATACCTTATGAAATGTTTCTAACCATACAACTAATGCATTTGACTTGTAGGACAGCTCGCATACATAATCACCTACAAGAAAAGAAGGATGAGTATTGTTCCAAAGAACAAGTGACGATAGCTGAAGATGAAGAATAATATGAAGAATGCAACAACATCATTGATGCAGAACCTTCCAGCCATGAAGAAGTAACCAAGAAGAAAGGGAAGACCAGTTCAATAAGAATGATGTCTAGGATGCAGTATCAATACGTGAAGGAATGTTCGTAGTTCCATCATGTAGTAGATGGAAACATCATGGGATACAAGGAAATATTCGTAGCACGAGGATTTTCATGAAAAGAAGGCATAGACTATGAAGAGACATTTGCAGCCACTGGAAGTGAAGTCACATGACAAGAAAAATCATTTGTGCAAATGAAAGAAAGCCTTGTACAAGCTCAGAAGACACCCATGGGATAACACATACATGAGGAGCTTGATGAAGATCTTAACCTTTTCTACAGGGTTGAAGATGAAAGCATATAGAGGATGACAAGCTAACAGATGGGTACAAGAATTATTTCAAAGATAGAGGATCTTGGTATCAAGTGACCCTAGATGGATACGTAGAATATTAGTAGAATAGGAAGCTACTTGTCACTCTAGTATAGAATGTTTCAGTGCGTAGAGTACGAAAGAAAGAGGGAGTATGATGCTTCAGAGGGAGTGACTATAGAAGATCCTGAGGTTCGACATGGTACGATAGGATGGATAGATTATTGATGACTCTAGGATTTACTAAGAGTAAAGTGGATTCCAACCTTTGCTTCAAGGTTAAAGGCAGAAGACCAGTGATGCTCCTGTTATGTGTCGATGCACTATTTTCTAAGAATGGAGGTGTGGTAGAATGTGGAGGGAATATTCCTGGGACAAGGGAAGTATGCGGTAGAGATCTTGAAGATGTTCAGGATGATAGACTACAAGGCCATGACCACACCTATGGCATCAAACATGAAGCTATTGAGTGTTTCTTCACCAAAGATGGTTGATGCTACGATGTATCATCAAATGATTGGTTCCTTGATGTACCTGACGAATACAAGACCAGATATTTGCTTTGCTGTGAACACATTGAGACATGTTCACCTGATGGTTTCAAAGCATGCAGTGAGGTACCTAAAGGGTACAGTTGAGTATGGGCTCAAGTATGAGGCAAATCAGAAGATTAACCTAGAGGGTTATGTGGATTCATATTGGTCAGGTAGTGTCATTGATAGGAAGAGCACTTTGAGGTTCTACTTCAGTATGGGATCAAGTGTGATCTCTTGGTTTGGCAGGATGGAGTCCTACATGGTGTTGAGTACAACTAAGGCAAAACTTCATTGACACTTTCTATTTGGGAGAGAGGAGCAGTGAAGCTCTAGTATGTGATCTAGATTAAGATCTCTAAAAAGAGGGAGTTCTAGCATAGTTGGTGAGACAGGTTGTTTGAGCATAAATCCTGGTGAAGCTCATAGGTTGCTCAGATGTAAAAAGACCTGTAGGTTTTCCTCGGATGTAATCTATCCTAGCAAAGCTCGTAGGTTATCCTTAAACATAATCAGCCTTGACGTGATTCTATGCTAGAAATGGGCAAAGTGAAGTTTGAGTACTTCAGGGAGAAGCTTGGTGTTCTCCATATCGAGGTTCCCTCCAAGGGGAAATAATGAGACCTAGAGCCATTCTGACATGGTGAGAGGATTAGGTTCCTTCCATGGTCAAATATAAGGGCTGAGCAATTCTGTCATGGTGAGAGGATTGGTTCCTTCCATGACAGATATGAGTACTGAGCCATTCTGATATGACTATAGGATTGGTTCCTAAATTATCAGATATAATGGCTATTGCCATTCTCTGAATGGAGGCACCTAGTCAGTTACCGGGAATACTCAGTCTATGACTGAGGGCCATTCTGATATGACTGTGGGATGTAGTCTCACATGATCAGATATAAGTGCAGGGCCATTCTCATGGGATTGAGGCATATGTTCCCACTTGATCAGATATAAGGGTTGTTGCCATTCTGTCATGGTGAGAGGATTGGTTCCTTCCATGTCATATGTGAGTGCTAATCCATTTTGATGTGACTATAGGATTGGTTCCTACATGATCATATATAAGGGCTATTTCCATTCTCTGAATGGAGGCACCTAGTCAGTTACCAGGAACCCTCAGTCTAGGACTGAGTGCCTTTCTGACGAGTCAAGGTTATATGTAAGTGCCATTCCTTTTTGACGAGTCAAGGTCAGATGTAAGTGCCATTCCTTTTTGATGAGTCAAGGTCAGATGTGAGTGATGTGCCATTTCATAGATGATAGTATTTGTGTCCTATCATGCTGGTGAATGTAAGTGTTGTGCCTTATGATGATTCAAGGTCACATGTGAGTGTTGTGCCTTTTCACAGATGATAGTAGTTGTGTCCTATCATGCTGGTGAATGTAAGTGTTGTGCCTTTCTAACGAGTCAAGGTCATATGTGAGTGTTGTGCCTTTCCACAGATGATAGTAGTTGTGTCCTATTATGATAGTGGATGTGAGTGTTGTTCCTTTTCATAGATGATAGTAGTTGTGTACTATCATGCTAGTGAATGTCAGTGATGTGCCTTTATGACATGGTGTTGGATGTCTTCCTCTCATGGTCAGATGTGAGTGTTGTCCATTCTAACTTAGGGTAAGATATAAGCATTAAAGAATACCTACAAGGAGGCTAGGCCTACAACCAGCATGAAAAAGGGCTGGCTCTATAGAACTTCATGTGATGAGAAAAATCATGAGATAGCACCAGTGATGTTGACCCATATCGAGTGACGATCCATATCTAGTGATGATGATCCAGATCTAGTGATGTTGATCCAGCAGAGATGATCTAGATCGAGTGATGATCCAGATCCATTGATGATGATCCAGATCGAGTGATGATCCAAATACAGTGATGTTTATCCAGGAGAGATGATCCAGATCGAGTGATGATTTAGATCCAATGATGATGATATAGATCGAGTGATGATCCAGATCCATATAAAGATGACTTGAAGATGACAAGAACTCGATGATGATCCATATGATATAGAGAAGAAGACTTGTGCTGATAAATTGTGTTGACAGAATACCTTCATAGTCAAGAGGGAGTGTTGATGTAATTGTAACTTCAGAATGTATTCACTTGTATATCTTATGTAATGTACCCTGATGTTTATTCTGGGAAGTATCTGTAATGTAATTGAGTCATGTCATGCCCCAATGTTCCCATCAGGAGGTTCTATAATGTAAACAAGTCATTTCAAGTCATTGTGGGTATCCCTTCTATTGATCAAGGGTTAAATTCCCTGCAATTGTGTGGCCCTGGGGTTATTAGACTATCCTAGAGAAGTCAACCATAGGTTAGTTATTGTAAGTCAGGGCAATAGTTCCAACCATTGTGTTAAGGAAAACCCTCCTTGTTAGTCGGAGGGGAAAATTCCCCACAAGTTGTGGGGAGCTAGGGTTATTAGACTCTCCTAGAGATGTCAGCTCTAGTAAGTAATTGTTAAGTGAGGCCGACATGTTGGAGTGGACATTAAGTGAACGAAAGAATATAACTAGAGAGTGAGCCTCTTTATTTATCACACACACACTCACTCATTGGGGCGCATGAGTGAGAGAGAAGTTCTTGGGATCAGAGAGAGAGCCGCTATTGGGAGATCATGTTTATGTTTTCGGGTTTTACTTTTGGTGCTGATTCTATCTCTGAGGAAGTTGCGGGGTTTTCTCCTTTATGGTTTCCCTAAGGAAAATCTTTGTGTTCATTGTCTCTTTTCTTTTATTGTTGTTCATGTTATTCTCTCAGATAAGATCCTAATATCATAATGCTAGCTTGAATGATAAAAATCTAAAGGTATACCTTTTTTGTGCATAGTCAGAAAACTACGAAAAAGGGGTAAAGTATCACCAGACTGACGCACCTTCAAAAGCATCATATAGATTGAGTTTAAAGAGTGTGAAGGAAGGAAATATCACTTGGAAAGTTCGATTTTGTTTACGAGAAATGGGACTTACAACAGTAAAATCGATTCTTTTTTCTTTAGGGATTAGTGAGCATGATAAAGACAAAAAGTAAGCTCATAATATTTTTCATGTTTGGGTCTAGAGCACGAAAAAGAGAAAAATAAGCTCATATTGCGGGTTGCTTTTCTTTAAATTTAGTCCTTCGGGTCATGAAAAGAGATAAACCTATTCTTAAAGATACTCTTCTCAATTACAGAGAAAAGAGAGTGCTACTTTTTCGTAAATAATCTACATGGTCTGAAAAAGAGATAACTTACCACCAATGTAAATGATCGTTGAATTTACCTTAATGAGTCTGAACAAACAAGTTTAATCAGTTGTCTAGTCTATTTTAAGGAGTCAAACCAGGGCCTAAATATAACTCCATGAGGATGGGGAGCCTTTTAATCAGATGTATATTGGTAAAAATATGCAAAATGAGGCTCATTGTGTCTTGAAAAGCAACTACGAAGGCTCCTGCAACCTACCATAATTGCGGAATGGGTACTAGAAAGACAAGTAAATATTCTAAACTAGGGTTACACACCATATCCATAGAAGAAAAATGTTGTGTGTGGGGTAAAGAGTGGTTATACACCATAGTCCATGGATGAAATGAGATCCTAGCGTTTAGTGAAGGATGAGGTATGAGTGTAAAGTATGCAATAGAGACCAAATCCTACCCTATATGTGACATAAATCAGCTTTTGGATCAACCAGGACCTATATCATCTAGGAAAACCACATGGTATTAGTTCCGATAAACACAATTGACTTTAATCTATATAAAGTGGGTAATTTTTAAATTTTTTGACTATAAATAGCTCAAAATCAAAACAAAACAGAGCATTTTTTGTTTTTAACCATATTTAGCAATTTTACCTCTGTACTTCAACTGATCATTGTGGACAATCCGGTGGACCAAATTTGAATCCGTGACATGTAGGTTAATGTTATCTCCCTCCTTTTTCATTTTATGCATTCCAATTTTAAATTTAATGGTGTATTTAGTGATTTTTTTCTAGCCCTAAAGGCATCCTAGGTAATCACGGGTGGCCTTCATTATACCCACGAGTGCAAATTTTAACTGCGAGTTGCCTATAGTGCAACTCGTGAATGGTACGCGTTGTGCCAAAATAATAGTCATGAAAACTGCACAATCTATATTTCTTCAAAAAATTAATAATAGAAGTGGTTTTTCATTGGAATCTAATGATGGCAATGGTTCTTTGGGAGGTAATCATGGTGGTGGAATAAAGGGAATAAGAGCACAAGGACATGGACCGTGATGCAATGGGAGATCCTATAACTTTGCAACCTTTGCAAAGACATGGTTTTTTGAAATTCTACTACACATCAAATATGCGTTCCCAAGTCCGTCTACTCAAGACACTGGTGAACATACGATCTTGGGATCTTTGACCTCCAAGGAGAAACCTCAAAGTTGACTGTAGAAGACATTTACTTTATTATGGGATTATCTCGCAGGGGGGACTTGTGAAAATGGAGGACATAACCTGGGGTGGTGACCCACTCAGCATACAAGATTACATCAATTCTTATTGTTTTCCTGAGACCCAGAAATAAGGGACATAAATCCTGATTTCGCAAATTACCATCTTTCCACTAAAAGTGTTGGTAAGCACTGTGGTAAGAGTTGTAGGTTCATTTGTGCTACATTTAGGAAAACAAACCCATATGTGTGTAGCAGTAGAGTGCATGTGGGGTGCATTGTTCGATTGGTGTTCGGGATTAGTCTTGATTATGAAGAAACAATTGTCTGACTATAGGAGGGGTTGAAAGAATAAATTTGGATATTCTAGCATATTAGTTTCATTCTTGTTTGAGAGGGTTCATGCCCTCATCCACGCAGTGACGTTACCACCATGCCCACCCCATGAGCCTAGACTCATGCAGGTGGCCATGGTGGATATGACGATGACTTCTATTCTTGGTGGAGTATCGGCCCTAGATCTAGGCATTTTATGGATTAGGGTCCCATTTTTGTATTTTGATGTACTTATGATAGGATGTTTAGATCAGAATCGATGTATCTATGGACATATTTTTACATATATATATTTATACACACACACACACCTTGTTATGTACATGTTCTTCAAATGTGTATGTGTATTTTATTTTACAATGTATGTGTTAAGTTCCAATCGAGCATATAATTTGCATATGTATCAGTGATTCTATTTTAATTTCTTGAAATATGATTGTATGAAATGTATTTAAAATTTCTTTCAAGTAACCTGACTCATAAAAACTAAAGTAGTAGGGTAGGGTTTCACACCTAATAATCACCATCATTAGAGGCAATTTGGGGTTTAAAATGGGCCTTACAAGAAAATGCGCCAATAATAAGTTGTTGTGAGATGGATTTCAAGAACCAATAGAATTCCAATAAAATGAGTCAACCATAATGGTTGAATTGACATATTTGTCATAAAAAAAAAACTAATTTTTTGTTCGTATTTTCGACAGATCTCCTTGTGATTTTACTCAAATTTCGATCAGGAAATCTCCTTGGATGCGGAATTTGACTCTGCATCCAACAAGTACCCACATTGCATACTTTTGATGGACCCTGCTACCTGAAAAAATGTGATGATGACATCATCATCACATTTTTTCAGGTATTTCTTGTTTTTGGGGTAGCAGGGTTCGTCAAAACTATGCAGTGTGGGTACTCCTTGGATTTGGAATCAAATTTCTCATCAAACGAGATCTCCGGATTGAAATTTGAGTAAAAACACACGGACATATATGGAGAATATGAACACAAAAAGTAGTTTTTTTCTTTTTTCCTCCAAAATTAATAAATATTATTTTATTATTTTAACTATTATTTTATTATTTTCATTAGGAGGCCCATTTTAGACCTCAAAATTCCTCTAATGTAAGGTGAAAAATCATGATCTGGGAGTCAAGACTAACCTCCAAAAGGTTAATGCCACACAATGTAGCATCCCATAACAAATCAATGAACACACTGTATTCAACCACATTATTAGTCACAGGACCTAAACATGTGCCACCAGAAAAAACCAGTTGTCTTGAGGGTGTGTAAATAACCCAGGTGGCTGAAGCTAGATTACAAGTGTGACAACTAGCACCATAAAAAAACATAATAAACACTCTGATGACATCGGAAACAACCAACAGACTATGTAAGAAACACTTATGATTTAATGACCTATTGTACATGAACATACAATAATAATACAAAAAAAAGTATCGTACCTAAGCATAATACTTCTTCAGGTAGATCCCATTTCTGGGCTCCGACACCTTCTTACCATCCTAATTAGTTAATTCATAAGCTCCATTGTTTAATACGTTTGAAATGACATACAGGCCCAACCACATGGACTTAAACTTGACTTCCCCCAGGAGTTCTTTGTCCTAATCCTAAAGCAAGACAAATTCTCCCTCAGAGAAAACTCTAGGTTTTACGACTTTATCCTATTTGTTTTGACCCGGTTCTTATGAGCCTCATTTGGAGTCAGTGCATCTTTGTGTTGTTCATCTAGATTCTCTAAGTGAAGAAAATTTTCTTCAAGATAAGGTAGTTTCATGAAGCACATGAATATCATATTTTATGGATTGTATCCCGCACTCATTCGATGTGACTCCTTCCACTCCGTGAACAAGATGGAAAGTAAAGAAACCTATAGTGGTCTTAACATTGGTTGGGTATGCCCAATGTGCAGGGTACAACATGATATGCGAATTTGACCTACTCATGTTAATTATGCATTTAAAAATGTTTTTCAAGGTTTTATTGATCTCCTCTACTTGTCCATTCACCTTAGGGTAAAAGGAAGATGAATAATCTTTCCTAATCCCTAGCATGGTGGTCCAATCAGTCATCATGTTGTTCTGAAAAAGACTACCATGGTCAGTGACAATCTACTTTGGTATATCAAACCTGGCGATGATTTGGTTGAAAATGAAATAAGCTTTCATTTGGCCATTGACCTTAAAGGTATGCATATCCTCTGCCCACTTCGTAGAGTAGTCTACAATGAGAATGATGTACTTGTGCCCCCTAGAAAAAACTAGGTTGCACATCATGTAATCAACCCCCCACTTAGTGAATGGCCCTACCATGATGACAAGAAATAAAGGAGCAAGGTGTCACCACATATTCATGGTATAGAGATGACAAAGATGGAAACGCTTTACAACTTCCTCACAATATTTAAATATAGTGGGTTACAAATAACTGACACGTAGAGTCTTCTGGGTCGTTTCTAACCCAGATAAATCACCCTCACATGCTCTGCTATGGGAATCATCTAGGAAATTCTTAGCCTCTTTGTGGGTGAGGAACCGATGCAATATAGAGTCCACCCCTCGTAGATAAAAAGTATCATCGATGATAAGGTAGTTTTCCGCATTAAATCGCAACTTACATCAATATTATCATGAGAAGGATACATGACACTCAAGAGTCTGGATATATACTAAGATTCTTTGTACCAGGGACAAGAGATTGATATTAAAAGATATAATTATTCGGGAATGATTCTTCTTCCACCACTATAGTCTCTTCCATCAGGAATTTTGTGAATACTAACAATTTTTTAGAGTTAGCATTCTAAAAATCCAAGTCAAACTCTTGGAGAATGACTATCCATTTATTAAATTTTTCCCCTATTATATGCTAGGATAAAATATACTGGAAATGATTCACATATGCAACCACTGTGGTTGTCCTTAGCAATATATAGTGTCTTAGCCTCTAAATGGAATAGACTACCAGCAATGCCAATTCTCCATGTGTAAGTATCTAAGTTTAGGACCCGCTAATGCTCAACTAAGGTAGTAGACAACATTCTATTGGAGCTCGTCGTCTTCCTGAACTAGTACTACTCCTATGGTCGACTCAAATGAAACCATATATAATAAAAAATATTTAGTGTAATATGGTGGATACAAGAGACAAGGCGATAGTAAATCCTTTTTCAATGCCTCAAGAGCGTGTTGTGCAGTTTCATCTCACAAGAATGGGGTGTCTTGCTTCAACAAGCGCATGAAACCCTTTGTGATCTTGGCATAGTTGACTATAAATAGTCGAAGGAAATGGGATTTCCCCTATAGAATTTGTAGTTTCCTGATAGAATGAGGAGGAGGCATATTTACAATGGCCTCAATTTTAAACGGATCCACATGTATACCTCTATTTAACACAATGAACGCGAGTAAACTCCCCAAATCAACGCAAAAAACACATGTGTGGGGATTCAAATGTATTTTATAGTGTCTGCATCATTCAAAAATAATACGAAGATGGTCTGGATGGTCCTTCCTCTTGTGAGAATGGGCAGGAATATCATCCAAGTAAGGTTCAATGAGATGCCGTATATTGTGGAAGGAAATTTTCATTGCTCACTGGAAAGAAGCTCTATAATTTTTAAAAACAAAGGGCATTTTATTATATGCGAAGGTTACCCAAGTACAAATAAAGGTCACTTTATTTTGGTCTTCTGCTTTTATTTAAATTTGGTTATATCCCTGAAAACCATCCATGGATGAAAATACCTCAATACTCGCACAAGCATCAATAACCTGATAGATAAATGGCATGGGGTAGTTATCATTGGGACACGCCTTATTTAAATCATGAAAGTCCAGTGAAAACGGGTATAGTCCCTTGTTTCTTATGAACTTGAACAGGATTGGATACCCATTGTATTAGATCAATTGGGTAAATAAACCAATCTTTCAACAGTTTTTCCACTTCAACCTTGACAGTTGTCACTTTTTGCAGATTTAATTGTCTAAGATTCTGTCAAACAGGTTTCATGTTAGGATAGGTAAGGATCTCATGTTCAACTATAGATGGATCAAGTCCTAGCATCTCCTCATATTACTAGGAAAAGATGTTGCAAAATTCCTTAAATAAGGAAGTGTAAATGGAAATCTCTTTTGGATAACAGTTTGCGCCAATATGAACATTTTCCACGAAATTAGGTTTTGCAGAAATGTTGATCAAAATAGTGGTAGATATATTTTCCATATTCCCCTCGGTCAATACTCTCTCCTTAGGTAAATAATTGATCGACATATCAACACCTTCTTCCAGTCTCACATGGAACTTTGAATTCTCTATTTTACTTAAATGTGGAAGGAAGAAGGACTTGTGGTGAAGGTCTTCAAAAATATTTTCTAGTCCAATCATGGCTTCCTCTAAGGGAAAAACCATATCCAAAAAATCATAGGAATATGTAGAGTTATCCTTCTAGGAGGGTAGATAGGCTTCGTCTGAATCCTCTGAGCCTGAAGAAGGAGATGCAATGGAATCAACAACAACATTAGATATAGCTCTATAAGATACTTCCATTGTTAATAGGGGAGAATGAGGTTCTTCTCGCAAAGGGACTACCCAAGATTTAACTCTATCTACAACCGCTGTGATAGAATTCTCAACACTCGTTGAACCTAAGTAGTTAATATGGGATGGTATATCGAAAGTGCCCATCATTGATGTACACATTCCAACCCCTAAGCTCTTGTTTACCGGTTTTGACTGATTGATCAGTGGTACCATGGACTTACTAGTTTCCAAGCATCCTTTTTGAGTGAAACTGTGTTGGCCAATTGTAACCATATTCCCTTCATGTAGAAACATGAAGACTATTGTAATCTCCCAAATCACGAAAGTTTACCAATAATACACATTAAAGCATACAGACATAATAGAGACAAGAGACAAGAACATAGATGTAGAATAATAGATTATATTATATCATGAGGGCCCACACAAAACATAAAATTGAACCCCCATTCTCATCTGGCTCAACAGCCTAATATATATGATTTACAAATAGTTACATATAACTACATGTCGGTTCAGTCAACCGACACGAACTTATACAACCGACCTAATCTCTAATTAGTCGGCTCACCGACTAACTCCTCCAACATCTCCCCTAGGAACAAAATCTTTCTTCGTCTCGAAGAAACAGGGGAGGTACTCAAAATATTTACTATCTGAGATAGTTATTTTATTGTTTATTTTTCATGGGCTATGCAATCAGGTGGTTGGTCGCTTATGTATGCATACTTTAACAATTGCTTCTGTTGTAACGGCCAGTTGATGTTGAAATTCTGTCCAGCTTTGAAGTAATTTCTAGATGTTGATGGTCAGTGTTGTAATGCTTGATAAAGTCGACATCTTCTCCTGAATGGAAAGGTATGCTATTATTTCCAGGTCGAGTCCCATGAACTGGTGTTTTTCTTTTGCTGTCTCTAGTAGTATTTTCATCTGTGGGTAGATGGTATCTAATTTGTCCAAGCTTGGGAGTGCTTGCTGCACCCATTGGTGTGCTTGTCTTTCGAGTCTCTGTAGCTTGGATGTCTCTAGCATGATTTGATATTGTTTTGTATTTCTTAGTGCTTCTTCGGTGCTTTTTCTCTTTTCCAATGCTGGAATCTATTCTCCAATCTATCAGGTCTACTGGAATACTTTCCCGTAATAAGTAGGTGAGTCCCAGAGTAATTCATCTATGATCACAGATTCTTCCATGTGGTCTTCCAGCACTTTGTAGGCTTCTGAAAATATTGTGTATTGTTGCATTAATAATCTTGATGTCTCTTCTTTTTGCTCTTCTTTTGTATTTTGCATGTGTACTTGTAGGGTCGCCACCACACTCTCAAACAATTGATATGCCTTTTCTAGTGGTTTGTCGATTTTGACTTCCATCGGCCCTGGTATTATAGATTGAGCTAAGTTCCTGCATTTTGACAGGAATTCGACTTGTTCATTATCAATGTTGTTGAGCTCCTTATGTCTGATCTGGCTTCTTGTTTTTGCTTTAGTGGCCAGATTTTCAAAGAGTTGTCCCAACTTTCCGTATTTTAGCTTTGTTGTGTCAACTGCAGTGGTCGACCCAAGTTGGATAATGTGGACCATTGTTGACTGTGACTCTTTTTGGTGGTCCTTCTCCTTTCTGTCTCTTTTCCTCTTGTGTTTATGTTGTTCTACATGATGTTGTTCTTGTGCATCTGCAAGGGGTAGAATCTTCTGTGGTTGATTTTCTTGTGGTGGGTTTTCTGGTTGCTGATTTGCAATGGTCGGTGGAACTTTTGGTTGGATTTATTGGGTGAGCTCTGTAGATAGATGTGTATCAGGAGCATTTTGTGTAGAGGGTTCAAGTACAGATGTTTCTAGGTTTGGTAAAGGTTCTGGATTGGGAAGTGGAGGTGGAGACGGTGAATGGTCGAGTGTAATTGGTGTAGTGGGGATATTTTTGATTGGTTTCGGGTCCTCGACTTGTGGTCGTGAATCATCTAGGTCATCAGAGAATAGGTTGTCAATCACCCGGTTGATTTATTCCAAGTTCTCTTCTTCCACATATTTTGCTGGCTCATTGGATAATGGAGGGTGTGGGATGTCAGCAGGGATAAAGGATGGAGTTCGACTTATGACAACTTGATATGTCTTGTCGGGGTTCCTCACGAATGTCGACTTTATAATTCCCACAGATCTAGGTTTTGGGGGTATTTGTCCAGGTTGTTGAGGAATGAGCTGCC
This sequence comes from Pseudotsuga menziesii, assembly GCA_001517045.1. NCBI lineage: Eukaryota > Viridiplantae > Streptophyta > Pinopsida > Pinales > Pinaceae > Pseudotsuga > Pseudotsuga menziesii. The sequence goes on from LPNX010066752.1 coordinate 896,693, forward strand.
TTGATCCACTAGCTTTGATCAGAGGACATTTGGTGGTGAACCTCTGGACAGAGGTGATTAGTTTAGGCAATTTTTCAATGTATGCCTGGAAATCATAGTCCTGGTCGCACCTTTATTTCAAGGTTTTTGGCATAGCATTTTTGCATATGTTGATTGGGATTATGGTGGGTATTTGTGGAATTTCTTCCTATGTGATATGGGTTAGAGATGGGGGTGGAGGTGCAGAAACTAAATCAACAATGTTTTCAGCTCTTGAACTGTTTATACTTTTTACCTTTTTTGGTCAACCTTGTTGTGCTCCTAACTCGACAAAGCATTTGAATTGCGCTTCGACCAGAGCTTTGTTCACTACAACATCTTCTATGATGTAGACAGTGGTAGCTACTAGTTCATCTTCATCTTCTAATTTTGACAAGATCAGCTTGTGCTTCCCCTTCCCTTTTGTCTCAGTTGCCTTTTTTCTTGCGGATGCTATTTCCCTTCCTAGTTTTTTGATTGTCTTTGGTTATAGCATGTTCTGGGTTGTCAGATTCAATATCTTCCTCTAGTCCTTCTACTCCCTCCTGTGGTTGAACTGGACTGATACTTTTCTCAGCTGGCTTGGTTACCTGCTGCTTTGTCGGTGTACTTCCCCTTTGGATCGTTGGTGGTATGATTGCTAATTGTATTCTATTGGTGTCTTCTGCTGGTGTTTCCTTTGACACGAAGGTCATAATGTGTAGTCAGAGTTCATAGTCCTCTTCCTTCTCCTGGTTTGTCAGTGGTTCTTCAATTTCTAGGTTTACTTCCTTAGCCTTTGCTGGTATGGATAACTTTATGCTAGATTGTCGAGCTAGCTCGCGGAAGATCTCTTCGACTGTTGGGTAATAGACAAGAGGCTTTGATTTTTCTTTTTGTCCCTGCATATACCAAACTGCATTGTGGTCGAGTTCTAGTTGGATGTGTGCTATTTTCGACAGACTTTGTTGGATGTTCTGAGGCACCCTCCATCTGGTCGTCTGGATTTTTAGGTGTTGGAACCAGTTTTCTAACAGTACTTTTCCATTTGCTAATTATTTCAATGTTCCAGTATGCACAAATGGCTTGAACCTCCACATGTGGAATTTTGTTGGTTCTTGGAACTACTTGTCCCCGACTGGGGACAAGTGGTACATCACTATCCATATTATCAAAGATGGGAACCTTATGATCCTGACTGCCTCATGTCATTTCTCATAGATAGTTTTGAGCATGTCAGCGACATACTGAGCCCATCTGTACACTTTTATGTTTTCTGCTATTATTTCTACCATTTCTACCATATCCAACTTCAGGTCGCTCCCTTGTCCTGTAGGTGTGAGACCTATTGCTATGATTTTGGCCATGATTTGTGGCGTCCGGTCTTGTATATGACTAATCATTAGCCCTTTTGAATTTTTCCTTGATGGCGTTTCAGTTAATTGTTCTACCAGTCATTATTTCATGCTGATAGAGACTGGATTTCCCTGGTTTGAAAGACCGGTCAGTTTGTATATGACCTCGCCAGAGATTTCAACTGGTCTATTGAAGTAAAAATTTTCGTTGTGGTATCGACTGATAATGAATTTTACCACTGCTTCTTTTGTTCCTTGAAAACTCGCCATGAATGGTGTGTTCATGTAGTTCATAATGGAGCTGTGGTTTATCTTTTCTGTTGCTTGTGTCGATTTCTTGTCAACATAGGCCCATTCTTTGATTTTGGCCCAAGTTTTCTCCGATGAGGTTGCTTGTACCTTGGTGTTCTTGATGTTTATTAACCTTTTCATCAATGAGGTTTTAGTAGATTGCAGTTCCTTTGTCTTTGAAGCTGCAGATCTGGTTTGTTTTGGTTCCATCTCGTCGATTTCTTGGTCAAATTTTCTTATATGTTCTTGGTTCTCAATTTTCTGATTGTTGAATTGCTCTATCTCTTCAAAATACTTTAAATGATATTTTTCTGGTCCAATATTTATAGGTGGATTGGTTGATGTTTCTGTCGATGGATGTATTAATGGCAGAAGTGATAGTCCAGTGTGGTCTCTGGGGTTTGCGTTAATGGTGATTTGATTTTGGTGCTCCTTCTAACCATATTCATGAAGGCATGATTTGACCTTTGGGGTCATTGGTCGATGTTGATCATGTGAGCAGTTGATGGTGGTATGTCGATGGGTTTGATGTTGGTTGTCAAAGCACTGGTTTTCTATCATCCTGGGTTATGGGTGTTGGTTCTATTTTGTTGTTTTTAATATTTTTAGATTTGTATAGCTTTTTTCTGATAGTTATGGTCATTATATTTATGTTTTTTTTAACTTGTTTTACTTTTTGTACCATTTTAGTCAGGCACCATTGACAAGTTTTCGAAATAATATGCCTTGTAACGTCCTTAGTCGGACTGATCCATTGGCATGAATTTCCTTGACAATGTAATGTCGAATCCATTTTATGTGTAACTTTTTGGGTTTTCCTGTTACTTGACTATTGTATAGTAAGGTGAGGTCCCCAACTGACAGATTCTTGTTTTTGATATTGCGATCGTGCCAAGCCTTCTATTGTTTTTTTTTAATTTCTCGGTGTTGTAGAGAAATTAGTCAGTGTTCTTCTAGCTTGCTTAATTGCATCAGCCGGTCCTTCCTGCCTTGTTAAACATCGACATATAAAATATCTCCTATGAAATGTGTTTTCTGTTGAAAATGTACTCGAACAACTGCTTCTTGTCCATAGACTAGTCGAAATGGTGTTTGGTCGGTCGAACATTTGTATGTTGTTCTGTAAGCCCATAGTACTGCAAGTAAATTTTTCTCCGAATCATCCTTGTTGGTATTACAAATTTTAGTTAGTCCCTTCGTTAATGTTTTGTTAAATGCCTCGATTACTCCATTCCACTAAGGCTGATAATCTATACTACATCAGTGGTCAATTTTGAACTAGTTTGTTAGTGCTTTGATGGTTTTGTTAATAAAGTGTGACCCTTGTTCATTTATTAGGGTTATTGGGCATCCAAATATGGTAATTATATTTTCATAGATAAACTTAACAACTATCTCACTGGAACATGTGTTGACTAGTTCTGCTTCTACCCACTTGGTTACATATTCTACTGTAGTTATTATGTACCTTACACATGTTCTTTTTGCCAGTATGGGGAATGGTCCTATGAAGTCAATGGCCCAAATTTCAAATGTCAAACTTGGGTTTACTGATATCAAGGGAATTTATGTACTAGGTAGAGGTCGACCCAGTTGTTGACATCTATCGCATTGGCTCACAAAATTTTTACAATATTTGTATAGTGTCGGCCACCATAGCCCTGACTGTTGGATTTTCTTAGTAGTTGTGTCTTCTTGAAAATTTCCTCCCGTTGGTCCATAGTGTGCTTCATGCATGATATTATCTCTTTTGTGTTCTAATACGCATATTCAGAGGATGTCACCCAGGCCCATTTTATATAAAAATCCAATTATAAGGCTATATGGTGCATCTTTCATGGCTAAGATTTGTTTATTTTTCGTGCTCATGCCCTCTGGTGCTTGACCATTTTCTAAAAATTGAGTTATTTCCTCTAATTCTGTTGAGACTGCATCTATTCGAAATAAGTGTGCATCTGGTAGGTCATCTTCGACTCCTGTTGGTTCCTCTCCTATGTTGATTCGTGACAAGTGATTGGGTCCAACATTTAATTTTCCTGGTCTAACAACGACTTCAAATTCGAATTCTTGGAATAGAAGTAGCCATCGACAAATTCTCCCATGGTGTAAGGGTTTGTTTACAAGGTATTTTAATTCTTGGTGGTCGGTATAAAATATGAAAGGGTTGGATAGTAGGTAATGTCGGTATTTCTGTAGTGCAAATACCATTCCTAATGCTTCTCTCTCTATTGTCGAATAGTTTCTTTCTGCTTTATTTTTTTGTTTTTGTTGGAAACTATGGGGTAGTCCATTCTATCATCCCTTGGTTTTGTTAAGATCGCTCATATTTCTACTCCTGATGCGTCGGTGTGTACATCAAATTTGATCAACCAATTTGGGAACCTTAGAATGGGTGCCTCTACTAGCTTCCTTTTTATTGTTTCAAATGATATGTTACATTCCTCTGTCCAGTCGAACTCATTATCTTCTCTTAATAGTTCCTCCAATGGATAAGCCATATCTGAATAGTATCTTATGAATTTTCTGTAATATCCTGTATGACCAAGTAGTACCCTGACTTGTTTTGGTTTCACTGGTGGTTTTAAGTTGAGGATAATTTTTATTTTTGTGAAGTTGACCTTGATGCCTTATTTGCATAGAATGTGTCCTAATAGTATCCCCATAGGAGTTAAGAAGATGCATTTCCTTATGTTCAGGGATAACTAGATTTGTCGCCATCGTTCCAACATGAGCCTTAGCCATTTGTAGTGATCTTTCAGCATAGAGTATATTGTCCAATCATCAAAATATACTGCCATTGTTTTGTAAATATATTCTTGAAATGTTTTGACCACAATTCTCAAAAATACTACAGGTGCATTTTTTAGACCAAAAGGCATAACTCTGTAGGAAAATGATCCGAATTCACATATGAATGTTGTATTTTTCTAGTCTTCTTTGGCTATTGGTACCTGGTTGTAACCTGAGAATCCGCATGTAAATGAGTAGCATTCATGTCTGACGACTTCATTTAGGATTTCATCTAAATAGGGTGTTGGGAATGGGTCTGTTAAGCTGACTTTGTTTAATTCTCTAAAGTCAACACTGATCCTTAGCTTTTTCGGGTCGTGTTTCTTTGGTTGAACAACCATTGGAATTTCCCATTCTGATTGGTCAATAGGGTAGATAATTCATGTTGCAAGTATATTATCAATCTCTTTCTTGAATATCTCTTTGTACTTATGAGCTAATTTATATGGCCTCTTTTTTACAGGTCGGACTTCAGGTTTACTGCTGATCTTCATTTCACCCATTTCATGGACTAGACCTTTGAGATCTTTGTAGTCTCTAGAAAATACATCCTGGAATTCTTTTAGTAAGTTTAGTATTTTAGTTGTTTGTTCTTCACTCCAGTAATCACCAATTTTTTCCATTTTTGGTCGATCATCGTTTGATATGTCAAATTCTTTAGTTTTCACTTTGGCATCTAACCATTTTGCTGCTTTGGTTTCATTGATTGGTTGGATCCATTCTTTAAACAGTGAAAATGTAGCAAGAAAGTATGTTGCAGTCATTCGATCGATATCTTCTTTGTCAGCTATCTCGACCTTAAGCATTGTGCGAATTGGTTTTGTTGTTTCTGAATGGTATGATTTCCATCGAAATCTTTTCCCTTCTGTATTTTCATTTTCCATTTGTAGCCTTGTTGACCGTGGTATTGTCTTTCTTTGTATGTTAGTACATATTGTCGATCGGTCATAATTTTGTGTTAGGGTGTTGTTCCCGGTCGGTTCTATAAATGCCTTGCGTTGTTTTACAATTTCGATTAACTTTTCGCTTTGTGGTATAAAGCTGAAGTCTTTGATGAAGTTATCTCTAAGTTCATGCAATAGAAATGTTTCACCCCGTGCTTCTTCCATTTCATACCATTTTTTTGCTAAGTCAGATAGCATCGACGGAAATAAGTGTGGCCATGTATGTTCGTCTTTATATCCAAGTTTTTTCCACTCTTTTTCACATGTTCTTATGTGTTCTTCTGGATCTTGCCTTTGGATGAACATATGTATTTGGGATTATTTGGTTAGAATTTTCCTCTGAATCTTTCTAAAAAGTAATTCGAAGCTGTTGTCCATGTCTGCAATCTTGATTGATCGGTATCCCACCATCTAGCAGCTTGTCTTGTGAAGGTTTCTACTAAGCTTTGTAGTAAGCCATGTTCAGCAATGTTTTTAGATACTTGTTCTATATGTATAACTCATGATTCTATTTCTTTGTATCTTGGGATTTGTTTGATACTTATATTTGTTGGTTTTAGGGTAGGTTATTCCCTACTTTTATTTTCAAATATTTTTGGGATTATGGAAACTAGGAAACATTGTTGGACTGGTTTCTTCTATACTGTTTGAATGGTCCATCAACCTCTTGATTGTGTCTCATATTTTTTGACTTCCTAATCATATAATTTTGTGTTTGAGTTCTATCCTACTGAATCTTGATTTCCTAGGTGAAGTTCGCCATAGACATTAGGTTCTATATAGTCTTCATAATTTTGTATTTGATATAATTGTTGGATGATGAATTCTTCATCAATAGGTTCTATCCAGGGTTCTCCTTGGGATGGATGGATAGGTACTATGACTTTTTGTCCATTCCCTTTTAGTTTTATCCTTTCTTTGTCTAAAGATATCGATGCTTTCTTTTTTCTTCCCCAAGGTCGACCTACTAAAGCTGGGAAGGAACTGGATCCTTCCTTATGGTCAATAATTTCAAAGTCGACTTTAGTCGATATTTCTTTTATTGTCATATTGACATTTCTCCAAACTTCTATAGGTTCGATCAGACCTTGGTCATCTAATTTGAGGTATATTCCTGACTCGTATAGACGATGGCTACCCAATTGTTCCCAACTGTTGCAAGTCATAATTTTTACTTGTCAGACGAAGTCAAGTACAACTTGTTGGACATGGTATCCTTCAATTTCTTGGTTGACAAGGGAATCAACATCACTTTTGTCCTTCTGGTTTAGACTGCAGATTTTTTTTGTTTGTTTTTCTTTATTATTGTTGTGTTTCATATTATACAATAAATCAATGAATTGAGATACCGCTTTATCCTCTTGTACTAAACGTATTAATTCTTTAACTATGCTTCGTCGACTATCATCAGCTTCTTCTTGTTGAGAAAATTCTTTAAATATATTCGTTGCGTATTTATACAATTGTTTTTGTTTAGACATGTTAGGATAATCGTTATTTTCTTTTAGTTTGATTATGCATGGATTATCACTCCCATTTTTTGTCCCTTGTCAGGTTACATATGTAGATTCTTTGTATTGATTACATCATGTTTTTGAAATCTTGAAAAGACATTAACATTTTCCTTTTTGTTGATTTTATCAATCCTAGTAGGGAAATCCTCTAATGAGTGATCCTCGACTCCATAGCTAGTACAAAATTTTAAATCGGTTATGTCCTTGTATGGGAAGTCTGCATATCGATGATCTTCTTTATAGCATGTGAAACACTGGATGGGCCGACGTGGTCGGTTATCGTGATTCCTAGAGAATCGACCTCGACCTCCATACCATCCACGATAGTAAACAGGAGCTCATATAGATGGCGTTCATATCATTGATTATTCTGTTCGTTTTGAGCATTGCTTCGTTGGTTGTTATCGTTGTTCTGTGTAACTGCATTTTTCTGGTAGACTACTCGGTAGTTTTGTTGATTCTTTAAGTTTAGGTGGTAGTCGGTTGCGCTGTGACTTTTTACTTCACAGATTACACACCAAGATGTTTTTCCATTTTTCATGTTATACGGGCAGTCTTTCATTGTGTGTTCTCCATGTTATTGGCATATGTCACAGAAGCACTATGTCTGAACAAAGCAAAAGTCCTATCGGCTAATGTCTTGTTGATAGTAATCTTTGGTGTGTCTGGCTGTTGAGCATTTTGTGTAGTAGACATCCTGATTCTTAAGGTTCAGCTCTTTCAATGATTTTTGCATGATTTCTAGCTGTTCTTCCAGTCTATTATCCATAGGATATGCTGGGAAATATTTTTCCATCTCCAATTGTAGAGCCTTAGTAAGCGCATCTTCGTATGTTTTAAACGTCTCCAAGCTTATGTGTTGTCAAATTTTTTGTGATAGACCTGCAAGAAACCACTGAATTAAGAGTTGTTCATCAATTACATAATCCAGTTAGCTGAGAAGGTCTTTCCAACGTTTACCATACTCTCAGACAGAATATGCTGGATTTTGTGATGTTGTTTTCAACTTTTTAGCTGCCAGATGTTTTGCGTCTGGGGTTTTAAAGAAAGACAAAATTGCTCTTTAATTTTTGCTTTATATTCTTGAGGGGTTCTCTCAGTAATGCTCATGTACCACATTAGTTCTATTTTCCTCAAGGCACCAACGAACTGTGCCATCTATCGATCTTTAGCTGTAACCTGATTTGCCTCCCATGTCGACTCATAGATGAACCAATGTCATCTAGGATCTTTGTCACCCTCGTATATAGGGATATGCACTTATCCGTGACCTATGTCGGACTCAATGTCGCTATCTCCTCCAGGAGGTGGCGATGGTGGGGGTGGTGGTGGGGGTAGTTGGCTGTTTTTCTTATCTCTTTGTGCAGAGCTATTGTCGACAGAACTTTCATTCCCGTCGGTCATTTTGTTTGTCATTTCTTCTCGAACAAGAAGTTGATTTAGGTCGAATTCTCCTGTCGATGTCCAACTGCAATTATTTGTTTGCAGGTCCGACTGTTCTATATTTTCCAAATATATATTTTGCAGGGGGGGTGCTCCTTCATGTGTTGGGTAAAGTAAGTGGATACTTCAGTTGGAAGGGTATGTTTGAAGTGTGACCCACTTTCCTTTGACATATCACTAGATGATTATCATCATTTACCTTGTCATTTAGTCGGCTCCATATACCAAACTCACCAAATCTTAGTCTTAGGTATTCTAACCTATTATACTATGAAACGAGAACTTTATACTAAGAACAAGAACTCTAGCTATAAAAATGATGATTTTTGCATAAATAACACCAAAAACACCCCCCAAATAGAAAAGTGTTGATACAAGTATACAGGTTTTTTTTTAGGGGTAAAAAATAGAGTCATGGACAAAACATCCCATACTCTCATTTACAATTATTTAAAATCAACCCCTAAATTGGAAAAACATTTTTTCTTCAAGAGATAAATTACAATTTTTTTTAAACTTGCATATTAAACAAAAAAATATATTTCATAAATAATTTCACCACTCTAATTATATAAAATCAAATAAATTATGATGGGATTCATAATGAAATCATATATTAGACCATACAACAACAAGCGATTCATATAAATATTTAAAAACTTCTTTACAGTTTCAATTACAAACATCATACTAATAAAAAATATCTAAAATGTTTCATGTGAATTATTCAAATTCATCCATGGATTTTGACACCCCATAAGACTCTACATTTTATGCAAATGAAGGAATGGATGAATATGTAGATGACCCATATTCTTTTCCATTATCGATGGGTGCACCATTTGAGTCTACATCTATGCCCGTCATTTCAAATGGCATATTCCTTCTAGATCTACGACTTAGTTTAGTAGACTCCCATCTTGCAACTTCTTTTGGGAGCAACCTCTTGATAATCTATATTGTCTTGGAGAAAAGAGTGTATTTATTTGTAGACTTGAAATCATAAACAAGTATATCAATTTCCTCTAATTTCAAGATATCAATGCGGTGACAGTTTATTTTTTGACCATTTCTTTTTCTCTTTCTACAATTTTCTTTTTTTATTTTAAATGTATTTTTTTAAATTCATGTAGTATTAATTTAAGTAAGGCTTTCCCTCTATCCCATGATTTTTAGTTTTGATTTTTTTTTTAAATAAAATTTATAAACCTACTTAAATGCCACCTAGGCCCCTAAACACCCTAGCCGCCCTAATATTAGAATAAAAAAAATTAAACCCA